>JALMQS010000644.1:671389-849682 GCA_024734495.1 Forficula auricularia | reverse complement strand
TAAAAAAATTGACCGAAACCATGGCATTTCGCTCTACAAAAAATTTGAATAAGTAAACATCGAAAAAATTATATTTTTCGACATAATAATTGTTTTGTCAAAATGTCTGTTAGTTAGTTATTTGTGTCTGTCTAAATTTTTATGGACGAGCTAGCTCAAAAACCAGTGGGAATATCGAAACCAAATTTCACTACGTAGTTTTGGTCCATTGAGATTAAGAGCTGATTAGATTTTGGTGCATATTTCGACATCCAAAATTAAGGGGAGTTGTGGGGGGGGGGTTAAAAATTAAAAATCTAGGCCATTTGAGCAAACTCAACCAAATTTTGTATACATAATCAGTGGGACCCCCAGAAGCCTAAAATGCAAAAACTAACCGCCCAAAATGAGGGGTACTGGGGGTGGGGTGGTAGGGTCAAAAAGTGAAAATCTTGGCCATTTACCAAACTCAACCAAATTTTGTATACATAATCAATGGGCCCCCAGGAGTCTAAAATTGTAAAAACTAACCTCTCTCTACATTATTATAAATAATTTTATTAAATATTAAATATAAGTGAGGGGCCAGGTTGTATGGTAAAGTCAAGTGGATGGCCACATCAGAACACGTCAGCTTATTTTACTGGACATTCTAAATCTAATTAAGTTAAATTAAAACGACTTTACTCTAAAGTTATCGTGGATATCGGAATTCAGAATCCAGACGGACACACAGATTGGAAAAATATCCTAGTTCTAAATCTAATTAGTTCTCCATATTGGAAATGAAAACATCCATTATGTCTGAAACGTGGAAAAAAATATTTTTCAGCCACGATTTATTTTCTATTTGTAATTCTGTGAGTCTCTCTGACTGGATTACAATACCGACGTTATAAAAAGTTAGCTCTTGTGCCAAAATGTTTCTATTTCTAATATGAAAAAGTGATTAGATTTTGGGTTCTCTAGCTTTAGAACTTCTTGTGCAAAAATTCAGGATACATTCTTAAAATTTTTTATTGATTTCTTAAGGTGATCTCATTATATAGGCATAAATAAACAGCTAATAATTAAGTTTATTAATTATTAGCAAGCCTGGAGTGTACAGAAGCCTGGAAAAGTTTTTCACCCTTTTCTCCAATTTCCGGTTAAAAATATACTTTAGAAAAAAGGAAAATAAATTGAATTGTTGTTTAAGGAACCATCGAATGGTTGTAAAGTTATAAATCCATTGAGCTCGAATAGAGGTAGACATGCTTATTACAAACACTGTGAAGAGAATAATTAATTCTCCAGACATTTTTTTCTCCCATTATTTTGTGGCTTTCATTTATGTTTCACAAATTTCAAGTTTAAAAGCTGGTGATGGATTCCCTTTTTATTCCCAATGTGTAAATAAACCTAATCTCTTAACCAAGTTTCATTTTTCTACGTTTAGCTCAAACCTTTCACTGAAAAAAAGTTACCAAACCTCTAAAATATGCGGACAGTATATCTAGTCTTGAAGAACTTTAATCTTTTTCCTCCAAATTGTTGTTTATAAAAACATTTTTTGTCAATAACCGTTTCCAAATAAAAAATTAAAACTTGACCCGGAGGGGTGTGTAGTTTATTAATAAGTGTGTGTCACATTTCGACTCAATAAATTATATAAGTTATAAACGAGTAAACTGCATAATATATACAGTATCGCTAGTATTTCTCACAAAAGATTCATCCAGGTGATCTTGATGCGAATTCCGCATTAGGATGGCCTTGCAGACAGGGTTTCCAGGCCCTAAAATACAATGGCGAACTCTGCGTTGTAGTAGTGTCGGACATATCTTTTTAAAAGCCAAACATACATTTTTAAAGCCGGGCATCACTTTTATAATAATAAAAAAACTAGGTTAGGTTCATATTAAAGTTGTTTATTAATTACTATTTATTAATCAATCAAAGTTTTTTGTAACAAAATTAACTAAAACAATAAACAATCAGTCCTACCTACCTATCATCATTTGGTATTTTATACCTATGATATTGACCAAGTCAAAAATGTTTAGTCTTCTGTAGACAATAAGTAGATAAAAAAAATATATAGCTCTCTTCTGACAAAACACAATAAATTAAAAGTTTTCATTAACCAAATCAAAAATATATCGGTATATCCAAAAATCGGACAGGCAGGTCACCTAAATATTTGGCCGGACACGACCGTAAAAAGCCAAACATGTCCGGCTAAAGCCGAACACGTGGCAACCCTACTTACAGACAAATATAAAATAACAAGCTTCGACAGCCCTGAGTGCACACCATATCGATACCTCACATGGATTTGAGTTTGATGATGCTGTCATCTTGATGAGATTGGGGAACAATTATAAGCGTCTGCTAGCCGAAAAATGCTTTATTAAGACATATGGGCAAAGGGCTCTTAACTTTTCAAACTGATTGCATTGGGCTTAGCAATGCTTACTTGTCAATATTGACAAATACTGATGCCCAGGTATGATAAACATTGAGAAAGGGTGAAAGAATTGTAAAAAGGTAGAGAAGAAAAATATTTATTTTTTATTTTTATTTTATATATTGTCATTTTAAATTCGAATTTTTGTTATTCTTAATGTTTGTTAATTATTTTGAGAAATCTTTTAATTAAGAGATGTTTGTGGGGGTCAGTGATCCTAATTAGATCAATGTCCTCATAATTATTATTATTATTAATTGAATGAAATTGAAATTTGCTATATTTGTACTTGAGACGTTGCACATATCAAGTGAGAAGCACACCAAGATTTATGTACCATTTTGTAATTCATATAATTTTGTACTTATATTATGATAAAATCCACAACAACTCTGCCTGCGGACAATTTATTTATACAAATTAATTGTGTCGCTAATACTGTAAGATATAATTTTGTAATTAACAAGTTTGGATTTTTTTGTAAAAAATTTTTATTGTAATTTTACATGTGTGCTCTATCGCTTTTTTCAGCTCTTAGGAACTGATGATGGCATTATTTAATTAAAAGCCGAAACGTTTTCTATAATTGGAGTTTTTTATTCAGCAGAGGCTACCCATTGGCTGAATCCCTCTCCATTACTTAATTATAAAATAACATAATTCTAACTGGAAATTCAAATATTTTGGCACCAGAAGAATTTTCAACTTCTGGTCTTGAATTCTTGGGAGTTATAGGAATTCAGACTCAAATAGCGACAGAATAAAATTAATTTTTATTATTTAAATTATCATTTATTTTTCATTATTTTGTGAGTCAAGAACTATAATCTAAATTAAAAACAGCAGTTTCTTATAATATTTTTTTTTTTTTTTTTTTATAAATTTTATTAAACCAATTATTTTACATTAATTAATGTATACCTTGTATTTTAGCTTTCGATTCCGGAGATTGCTTCTCCACCATCGAGTGTCCTTATTCATCTTTAGTCCTTGTTTTTAATAAGAGGAAAAAATCTAATTAAATCAAAAAAACTCTTTTCCGATAATTATTTCAATTCCATTATTCCCCAATCAAGTCGATTGATCTCTCCTCTCCCTCCCTCTCCATCCTCCTCTATCGTTTTTATAATATTATTAAATAGTTAATATTATTGTTAGAGTTGGTATAAAGCTAAAGCGGAATTTTCGCTTCCTAAATAATGAAGTAAATATAATTATATAATCTATTGAAGGAGACAATAAAAGAGTGTGTATCGTGCTGAATTAAATTTTTTATTTATTTATAACGAGACTATAGATTCGTTATAAATAAATAAAATGTATAATTCCAGCAGAAGACACACTCTTTTATTGTCTCCTTCAATATATACAAATTCTGCTACTCTCGACAAGAAAACTTTCAATTTAATATATAATCTATGATCTTAATGTTATTGATTTATTTTTTTTTTTTTTTTTAAATCAATGATCTAAAAATATTTCTTATTTCCGTAATTAGCTTCTCAAAAATATAATTGAAATACGTATTTGGTATCTTGTACCTCCGATGTACAAACATAATATAATTTGTATCTTTTCTCTGATAAGACAATTTTTAATGTCCGTAATCTCTCCATTTTGCTGATTATAATTCTAGTCCCACTGGAATATCTTGTTCTGCTTACAAGAAGATACTAAAAGCTGCAGGTCTCTGCTTCAGTAGAATTGCAGCTGTTACAATATAGTCCTTAGGGGTATTATCTTTTGCTAAAAGTTTCCACATAACCTCTGTTAAGCCCCTTAGATTTAGTCAACTAAACATACGTGCATAAACTTCACCAGTACTAATAATATTACAATGTCCATTTCAATGATGGTTCTCTCATTCAATTTAAATAACCTGTTTAATTATTACCAACAGCAAAAATTAGATAATTATTATTTATATCCCCAACTCAGAACTTCATTTAAATTACTTATTTTCAAATTGGGAAATACTATATATCTAATTAATCGATTTTTATTTTATAAACTCTGTAATTCTGAAAATTTTAATTTTTTTTTTTGTTTAATATTGTTTCGAAATGTCTAAATAACAAGATAAATTTTTTAAGTACCTACGATAGTTTTAGAAAAGAAACAAATAAAAAGTTCGTTACTAGCCAAAATTTTATATTTCTATTACGAGATACGAATTAAATTTTAAGTATTACCTATACATATTTTTACTTTACCATACAGGGTATGGTCAAGTATTGTAATCGTGCATGAAAAAACTGGTTTTTTTCATTCTTTTTTCAAAATATCTCAAAATCGACTAAACTATTTTGATTAAAAAAATTGGCCGAAACCATGGCATTTCGCTCTACAAATAAACTGCAACGGATCGTTGCTAAACTTTATCCAAATTCATTTGAAATATTAATATGTTTGTTCCTTTATTATTAATCAGATATCACTTGCAATTTGTAGTTCATATTGACATTAATTCAAAAATAATTCTCATTTAAGAGTCGAGGAATAACCAAACTTGAGTTGTTTACCAAAAAAGAATTTAGTCTTTTTGATTTTAAGTCGATTCTTCCACGTTTTCAATAGAGGTTGCCATTAATGGTCAAAACATCAAAAATGGAATGCAATAAGGTTATTCCTCTAGTATTAGATAAGAATCGATCGTTATTTTTGATTTTATGTCGATTCCTCCATGTCTTCAGCAATGGTTACCAATAATAATCGAAACGTCAAAAACCTAATGTAGAATTGTTATTCCTCAAGTATTAGATGAGAATCGATGTCTATTTTTTATTTTAAGTCGATTCCTCCATGTCTTCAGCAATGGTTACCAATAAAAACCGAAATGTCAAAAATCCAATATAGAATGGTTATTCCTCAAGTATTAGATGAGAATCAATCGCTATTTTTGGTTTAAAGTCGATTTCTCTATGTCTTCAGCAATGGTTACCAATAATAACCGAAACGCCAAAAATCCAATATAGAATGGTTATTCCTCAAGTATTAGATGAGAATCGATGGCTATTTTTGATTTTAAGTCGATTCCTCCATGTCTTCAGCAATGGTTACCAATAAAAACCGAAATGTCAAAAATCCAATATAGAATGATTATTCCTCAAGTACTAGATGAGAATCAATCGCTATTTTTGGTTTAAAGTCGATTTCTCTATGTCTTCAGCAATGGTTACCAATAAAACCGAAACGCCAAAAATCCAATATAGAATGGTTATTCCTCAAGTATTAGATGAGAATCGATGGCTATTTTTGATTTTAAGTCGATTCCTCCATGTCTTCAGCAATGAGTTACCAATAAAAACCGAAATGTCAAAAATCCAATATAGAATGATTATTCCTCAAGTACTAGATGAGAATCAATCGCTATTTTTGGTTTAAAGTCGATTTCTCTATGTCTTCAGCAATGGTTACTAATAAAAACCGAAACGTCAAAAATCCAATATAGAATGATTATTCCTCAAGTACTAGATGAGAATCAATCACTATTTTTGGTTTAAAATCGATTTCTCTATGTCTTCAGCAAAGGTAACGGATAAGAAAACAACGCAGTTGCTATGGTTACTCATAAAAATTCCTCCCAAATTTTTAGCATTTCACAGAGAGAAGCCTATCCATTCTTACTTAAGCAAGGCTAAATGAGCTATATTAAAACTTTCAAATGAATAAATTTTAAAGAATTTAAAAAAATTAAAAAAAGTACCATCTTACTCTAGAGTAAAGTACTTTAAAATATAATTTTACTAAAAACTTTATTTAACCTTTTTTGTGGTCCCCAAGGTACTTAATTAGGATATTAAATTTCATCAAAATTGGTTAAGTCATTTTCAAGATATTTAGAAAAAACTAAAAAAAGTACTGAAATAAAGTACTAATGTTTGTGGGCCGATATGTACCAAAAAACTAATCAGCGCTTCATTTTGTTAAACTAATGGTAGGTTTTCAATTTCATTTCAATCGGTGCAACGGTGTGGAAAAAATCGTGGGCCAAAAAAACGATAACATACATCCATACATACATCCGCACGCACTAAATGAAAAAATCGCACTTTTTGGCCTCTCGACGAGACCCCATGTAATTTTTGGCAAAACCGTCACGTGCTAAAATTCAACCTAATTGAATACTACAATTTGTGACTTTAATTGAGTCCATGGGTTCCGTAGTCTTTACCTGAGGACCCTTTGAAGCCACGCTTGCCCCGAGAGCGATTACAATACTTTACCCATGCTTTGCATTGGATAAAGTAAAAATAGTTTTAATGAAAGTTGTTCAGTTTTTTTTTCTAGATTAAGAATATGTACAGAAACATATAGGTTTCCATTTAAAAAACAGAACTTGACCTCGAAATACCCTTGAAAGTTTGTTCTAGATCGACAAACAATAACGTGGTTTCGGTTCCTCCTTGATATAAGTCAACTTTCATTTGAAACTTTTTTGCATAGACATGCACCGGTATCGAACTCTAAGATTGTCTCAAGATAAATAAGTCTGCAACGGATTCGTCGTCTAATACTTTAGCCATAATCGATTCTGAAACATTAGGTATGCTTAGACCTTTCGATTGTTAATCAGATATCACTTGCTATTTGCAGTTCATGTTGACTTTAATTCAAAAATAATGATCGATTCTCATTTAACAGTCGAGGAATAACCATTCTACATTCGATTTTTGACATTTCGGTTATTATTGGTAAGCATTGGTGAAGACGTGGAGGAATCGACTTAAAATCAAAAATACCGATCGATTCTCATCTAATAGGTACTTGAGGAATAACAATTCTACATTAGATTTTTGACCCTTCGATTATTATTGGTATTTTAAGTCTATTCCTCCATGTCTTCAGCAATGGTTACCAATAATAACCGAAGCGTCAAAAATCTAATGTAGAATTATTATTCCTCAAGTACTAGATGAGAATCAATCGCTATTTTTTATTTTAACTCGATTCCTCTATGTCTTCAGGAAAGGTAACGAATAAGAAAACAACGCAGTTGCTATGGTTACTTATAAAATTGCCTCCCAAATTTTTAGCATTTCACAGAGAGAAGCCTATCTACTCTTCCCTAAGTTAGGTTAAATGAGCTATATTAAAACGATCAAATGAATAAATTTAAAAAAATTTAGAAAAGTACTATATCTTACTCTAGAGTAAAGTACTTTAAAATATAATTTTACTAAAAACTTTATTTAACCTTTTTGTGGTCCCCAAGATACTTAATTAGGATATTAAATTTCATCAAAATTGGTTAAGTCATTTTCAAGATATTTAGAAAAAACTAAAAAAGTACTGAAATAAAGTACTAATGTTTGTGGGCCGATATGTACCAAAAACTAATCAGCGCTTTATTTTGTTAAACTAATGGTTGGTTTTCAATTTCATTTCAATCGGTGAAACGGTGTGGAAAAAATCGTGGGCCAAAAAAACGATAACATACATCCATCCATACATACATCCGCACGCACTAAATGAAAAAATGGCACTTTTTGGCCTCTCGACGAGACCCCATGTAATTTTTGGCAAAACCGTCACGTGCTAAAATTCAACCTAATTGAATACTACAATTTGTGACTTTAATTGAGTCCATGGGTTCCGTAGTCTTTGCCTGAGGACCCTTTGAAGCCGCGCTTGCCCCGAGAGCGATTACAATACTTTACCCATGCTTCGCATTGGATAAAGTAAAAAGCCCTAATGAGTGAACACAGAAAAAATTATATTTTTCGAGATTATAATTGTTTTGTCAAAATGTCTGTTAGTTATTCTGTCTGTTCGTTGTTAGTCTGTGCGTTACCAAATTTTTGTGGACGAACTAGCCCAAAAACTAGTGTGAATATCAAAACCAAATTTCACACGTAGTTTTGGTCCATCGAGATTAAGAGCTGATTAGATTTTGGTACATATCGACCCAAAATTAAGAGGGTGGAGGGGGGGGGTTAAAAATTAAAAATCTAGGCCATTTTAGCAAACTCAACCAAATTTTGTATACATAATCAGTGGGACCCCAGAAGTCTAAAAATGGAAAAATAATTTTAAAGAAAAAAATAAAACCGACTTCAAAAAATTAAATGAAACATATAAAATACAATAAAAGGTATAAAATAACTAAAAACTAACCCCCTCCCCTACATAATTATAAATAATTTTATTAAGTATTAAATATAAGTGAGGAGCCAGGTTGTATGGTAAAGTCAAGTGGATGGCCACATCAGAACACTTCGGCTTATTTTGTTAAGTGTAGGTATATAGAGAGGGGTCAGAAAGCGTTCACTCAGTATAAGTCAATATTCAATAAAATAAATTATCAAAATACGGTTTCACTTAACATCAGTACGGATGATTTTATGAGAAAACCAAGTCTTTTAAAAATTGATTTAACATTAAAAAATCCGAATAAATGCAACAAATAAAATACACTAAAAGGTATAAAATAATTATTATCTTATTTAGTTACAACTAAACGACGAAATATTAACATGAAATTACTTTTTGAAGTCGGTACCAAACAAACTATACCTATAAGCGAGCATACCCTCCAAACGTACTAAGTAAGATCCGTCGAGTGTGATTCATAAAAGGTATATGTTTGGCACCGACTTCAAAAAGTAATTTCATGTTAATATTTCGTCGTTTAGTTGTAACTAAATAAGATAATAATTATTCTATACCTTTTAGTGTATTTTATTTGTTGCATTTAATTTTTTGAAATCGGTTTTATTTTTTTCTTAAAAATTATTTTAAAAACGGGACCAATCGCAAGCTAGACTAAACCCAATTCAAATTTTTTTTTTCAAAATCGGTTCACAATTGGCGGAGATATGAGGTAACATAGAAACAACAAAAAAAAAATTCAGTCGTATAGAGAACCTCCTCCTTTTTTGAAATCGGTTAAAAACTAGAGTAATTTTCAAAGATAATGAGCCTGGCTTCTTAACCCAGATAATAGAAGTTTTCGGTTGAGAGCTCTTTTGTGGTGGGAGTTTCACTGGGTTGTTTGGTTGTTTCGGCAGGGTTTGTGGTTTCTTCTAGGAGGGCTTTGGAACTGAGGCTTGGTGAAGAGTCGGTGTCGGGACAGTTGGGGGGTTCTTCTGTGACACGAAGACATTTCTTTTGAGTACAGCGGGCAGTTTTTCCATCACCAGAACAAACGCAATCATTACATCCGTCAGTTGCAATGAATATCGAATTAGGTAGGCAATATCCTTCATCACCTAAAAATAGACAGAATTTTCATTTTCCACATTCAAATTCCTTTAATTATATAAAAGTTTATTAAAAGTACCAAATTTTGCTGTCGGACATGTTGGTTCACCGCATACGTAACGTGCTCTGTAGTTACAATGACAAGTAGTACCTGCCCAACTTATAGGCTTACAACATAATGCACAAAAACCTGGGGAATCTTGAAAAGAATAATACATTTAATAAGTTTTTGGTTATAATTAATAGAAAAATTCTCACATGCAAGAATCACGTTGATGCTAGATCCAACGCAGAATAACAATAATAGAAAGACTTTTCCGTTCATGTTGAATCCTTGAATGTTCTTCATTCAATGCTCGCTCGATAATTGAACTATATAAGCTTTTATATAGTTAGGAACTTAAATTATTGTGGATATTTTTAATTAAATTGATAGTTTTATATATCTATGATAACACGAAACATTAAAAGCCATGAGCCAGATATTATTTTTATTTCCTTATACTATGTTTAATAAATCAGACGTAAAAGAAGAATTTTTACCTTGTCTTATGAAGAAAACAAAATGGCAATTAATTCAAAATATAATTAATTTAAAGTGCTTGCCATACATTTATTTGGTTTTTATAGACAGAAAAGCACCCGATGAGTCACATCCACTGTCACCCTCCCCTTTCTTAGAAATCATCTAGTAGTAAAATTATATACGCATATAGAAATCTAATTTATATTTAAACTTAATTTAATATAGGTTTTTTCTGTAATAATTTTGAGTAATTTCACCTATTGGATCGAATAGAATAAAACAATAAGGGCAGTATTTATAAATAAGCGATACCACAGAGCTCTGATGTGGTAAATTCAAAAATTCCCCCTAAAGCTTGATTTATGGGGCTCCTACCGATCCTGTGACGTCATTCATTTACCAATACATTTATTTATTTCTAAGACTTCTAGAAATTCTCAGATCTCCCTGCCTTTTTTTACTGGGTCTTACTAAAATATCAAGTCCTATAACCTATAGGTGAAGCACCCCATCTTGCTTAGTTTTCATTAAAAATGAAAAAAGAAACTAGACCGGTATGCTCTTTTATTCCTATTACCAGCATATTATGATGGCATGGCCTTATAATCGCAATAAAACCAGTGACAAAATTATGTTTTCTGCATTTTTGTCCGGGAAGTTCTAAATCTAATGAGTTCTCCACTAGCGTGGGCCGAAAAAACTGATTTTTTTTTGTAAACACTTTAGTGCGGAAAAGTTGCCTATTGTGACAAGAAGAAAAACGGCATGAAACAATTAATATCGGTTAACATCTTCTATTTTTTCTAAAATGTTGCGCGGACGTAAAGAAGTATATTATTAATATATTTAGGTTATTTAACCCATAAAAAACTAGTGTGTTTTATTTGAAAAATTTTAACTGATAGAAAATTTTTTTTAAATATCGTGATTTTTACAATTTTTCATAAGTTTAAAGTTTAATGCGCGAGGGAAGATGTTAATCGATTTTAATTTTTTTAATGCCGTTTTTCTTCTTATTACAATAGGCAACTTTTCCGCACTAAAGTGTTTTCAAAAAAAAAAAATTCAGTTTTATAGTCAAACATTTTTACGACTTTCCAATCTTAAGTTATCGTGGGTATCGGAATGTTTTCTGTATTTTTGTACTGAAAGATCTAATTCCATATTGTTAATGAAAACATTTCTATGAATGTTAATTCTTAAATTACCGTGATTATCGGGAAGGTTTTTGCATTTTTACTTTACCATACAGGGTATGGTCAAGTATTGTAATCGTGCATGAAAAAAGTGTTTTTTTCCTTCTTTTTTTTCGAAATATCTCAAAAACAGCTCAAATTATTTTGGTTAAAAAAATTGAACAAAACCATGGCATTTTTCTCTACAAAAAAAGCTCTAATAAGTGAACATAGAAAATATTATATTTTTTGAGATAATAATTGTTTTGTCAAAATGTTAGTTAGTTAGTAAGTCTGTTAGTCTGTGCGTTACCAAATTTTTGTGGACCAAATTTCACACGTAGTTTTGGTCCATTTGAGATTAAGAGCTGATTAGATTTTGGTGCATATCGACCCAAAATTAAGGGGGTGGAGGGGTGGAGGGGGGGGGGTTAAAAATTAAAAATATAGGCCATTTGAGCAAACTCAACCAAATTTTGTATACATAATCAGTGGGACCCCAGAAGCCTAAAAATGCAAAAACTAACCGCCCAAAATGAGGGGTGGTGGGGTGGGTGTAGGGTCAAAAAATGAAAATCTTGGCCATTTACCAAACTCAACCAAATTTTGTATACATAATCAGTGGGACCCCAGAAGTCTAAAAATGCAAAAACTAACCCTCCTCCCCTACATGATTATAAATAATTTTATTAAATATTAAATATAAGTGAGGGGCCAGGTTGTATGGTAAAGTCAAGTGGATGGCCACATCAGAACACGTCAGCTTATTTTACTGGAAATTCTAAATCTAATTAAGTAGTTCTCTATATTGAAAATTCAAACGACATTACTCTAAAGTTATCGTGCATCGAAATATCTCCCCCCCCACCACACCATTTTGGGCGGTTAGTTTTTGCATTTTTAGACTTCTGGGGACCCACTGATTATGTATACAAAATTTGGTTGAGTTTGCTCAAATGACCTAGATTTTTAATTTTTAACCCCCCTCCACCCCCCTTAGTTATGGGTTGATATTCACCAAAATCTAATCAGCTCTTAAGCTCAATGGACCAAAACTACGTGTGAAATTTGGTTTTGATATTCACACTGGTTTTTGAGCTAGCTCGTCCAACAACATTTGGTAACGCACAGACTAACTAACAACCAGACAGACTAACAAACATTTTGACAAAACAATTATTATCTCGAAAAATATAATTTTTTTAATCAAAATAGTTTCAGCCGTTTTTGAGATATTTCGAAAAAAAAAACACTTTTTTCACGCAGGATTACAATACTTGACCATTCCCTGTATGGTAAAGTAAAAACACCACTTTTTATAATATTATTAAGTAGTTAATATTTTTGTTGGAGTTGTTACAAAGCTTAAGCGGAATTTTCGCTTTCTAAATAATGAATTAAATATCCTAATTCATAATTTAATCTATGTTCTTAATGTTGATTGATTTGATTTTTTAAATCAATGAGCTAAAAATATTTCTCATTTCCGATATTAGCTTCTCAAAAATGTAATTGAAATACGTATTTGATATCTTGTTCCTCAGTTATACAAAAATAATATAATTTGTAGCTTTTGTCTGATTAAATGATTTTTAATATCAGTGGTAATTTATATCTTGGTAATCATAAAATTGTAATCTCCCTATTGCTGATTATAATTCCAGTCCCACTGGAATATCTTGTCCTTCTTACAAGAAGATACTAAAAGCTGCAGGTCTCTGCTTCAGTAGAATTGCAGCTGTTACAATATAGCCCTTAGGGGTATTATCTTTTGCTAAAAGTTTCCACATAACCCCCGTTAAACCTCTTAGATTTAGACGTGTCGATCGTCTCCGCGCTGGCTGGACTGGGACTGGTTGCCCGCCGAAACAAAATTGAGAAATATATGGGCAACTCCAGTTTAGTGAGCAACATCGCGGAGCGATTTGGCGACGGGGCGGGATCCGTAAGAGTCGAGGCCATCACACTCTCGTGGAAAGGAGTGTGGTGGCATAAAGCGGTAGCATCCCTCATCGCCCTGGGTATAACCCAAAAACTATAAATGACATGACGATGCGTGGTTCTCTATTAAATTTTTACACCTTTAATAGTAGGACATATATGGCGGGTCACAATTAAACAACGTAAAGATGAAAAAAAAATATCAAAACTAGTGACAAGGGTATTTTACCCAAATCAGTTAATGACCCGCCCTATGAAATTTTAACTTTACTGTAAAATGCCATATTTGTAACTCAAATCAAATTTCTAACTCTTTTCTGTAAGAGGAGGTCCCCTCCTGCGCGGCCCAATAAAGAAAATATACGTGCATATACTTCACCTGTACTAATAATATTACAATGTCCATTTCAGTGATGGTTTTCTCATACAATATAAATAACCTGTTTAATATACTAGATGAAGGAGGAGGTATCAGCCAAAGATGGAATCACTGGGTTCAATAAA
Source organism: Forficula auricularia (assembly GCA_024734495.1). Lineage (NCBI taxonomy): Eukaryota > Metazoa > Arthropoda > Insecta > Dermaptera > Forficulidae > Forficula > Forficula auricularia. The sequence continues at coordinate 835,905 of JALMQS010000644.1, read as the reverse complement.
ACACCTTTAATGAGACGTTTCGGCCTAAATTTTATTTGGCCATCTTCAGTCAATTAGGCTAAAAAAATTTTTACAAATGGATGTTAATTGATATATTTTTTTATAAAAAATTATAAGTTGACCAAGTTGGTTATTTAGACTTACAGTTATACACAAAATGCGGTACACATATGTGATCGAACCAAGCCTTGTCAAAAATAAAAATTTCTTTTAGCTTCATGCGAATTTTTAACGTGCCTGGACCCAAAAGTTTCAGAATGAAAGTAATGAGTTTATATAAATCTTTTCTATATATTACATTATAATTAGATATTTGACCCTTAAGTGAGGTCATCATATATCCCATCATTATTTATTTACAAACAGAAAATCCAAATTAGAATCTAATTACTTTTAAATCACATGCATTTTTTCATTCAATCAAATTATACAAATTCTTATAAAAAAAAAAAAATTTCAAAAAAAGTTTCTATACATTAAGTTCAAGAAAACAACTGTTCCTCCTCCTTCATCTAGTATAGTTTCATCACAGCCACGAACTCTTACAATAACCTGTTTAATTATTAACAACAGCAAAAATTATTTAATTATTATTTATATCCCCAACTCGGAACTTCATTTAAATTACTTATTTTTCAAATTAGGAAATACCATATATCTAACTAATTAATTTTTATTATATAAACCTTATAATTATGAACAATTTTAATTTTTTTTTAGAAATGTCTAAATGATAAAATAAATTTTTTAAGTACCTACGATAGTTTTGGAAAAGAAACAAATAAAAAGTTCTATACTCGCCAAAATTTTATATTTCTATTATGAGATACTAATTAAATTTTAAGAATTCTTTTTAGCCTTTCTAGCCAAAAGCCAATTTAGTATACTATTTTTTTTTTAATTTGTCTCTACCTCGCCCGGGGTCAGGTTTTAGCTGGATGACTCGAGTAGGATTCGAACCCGGGTTAGCAGGTTGGCATGGCTAACCCGTAGCCTACCCGACCCCCTTTAAGCCTTCTACATCTTTTCAAATTTAATTTAAGAAAACAGCATTTGTATTTCAGATTTTTCGTGTGGTTTGTACTATATACGAGTATATGGCAGATTATTTAATTTTGTTAAGCTTAGCCCTAAGAGGGTTATTTTATTATTTGAAATGCAAATGAGGGTGCCTCAAATGAAATTGAAAAATCTGAAATATATAATACAATCTTGGTTTTCTGAAACACAGTTAAGAAATCTGAAATACAATTTAAGTCTTCTGAAATACAATTAAAATAAGCTGACGTGTTCTGATGTGGCCATCAAGTTGACTTTACCATACAAACTGGCCCCTCACTTATATTTAATATTTAATAAAATTATTTATAATCATGTAGGGGAGGGGGTTAGTTTTTGCATTTTTAGACTTCTGGGGTCCCACTGATTATGTATACAAAATTTGGTTGAGTTTGCTCAAATGGCCTAGATTTTTAATTTTTAACCCCTCCCCCTCCACCCCCTTAATTTTGGGTCGGTATGCACCAAAATCTAATCAACTCTTAAATCATATAATCCCATCATCTATTCACCCTCTCCTTCTGGGGGGGGGAGCACAGTCAGTCAATTGTCAGCGGCCAACAGATCTTTTATAAGATCGATCTTAAAACTCCCCCCGTGACACACCTTTGGGTTATTTCCACGCCAAAATTAGGGATGGCGGCCTCGGGCTGAAATCCCTGGGATCCTTTATACCTCTCCTGGTGCTCAATAGGCTTAACCGAATGCATCAGATTACCCAGCTACCAGGGTGGCAGCTGAGTTTCACATGTGCACCAGGAGATTGGCATGGGCAGAACGGGTCCTCCTTAAGTTCGGCGGGGTGGAGGGGGTTGGTGAGTACTGGCGCGAGAACTTACATAGCAGCGTCGACTGGAGGGATCTGGAGATGTGCTCGGGGGCAAAGCCCTCATATAATTATATGATGCATCCGGACCCGATTAAGAATAATATTTTTATTGAATTATGTAGACTTAAGTCGGGGTCACATAGCAAGAGACAATATAAATTGGACTAAAATCCTTCTACAATGGAGGCCTCGACAATCCAAGAGAAGTGTTGGAAGACCACAGGCAAGATGGCGAGATGATATCCGACGCCACGAGTGGGGAAAGTGGATGAAGTTAGCCCAGCAGAGATCGATATGGAAGAGAATGGAAGAGGCCTATGTTCAGGAGTGGACGTTAACAGGCTAAAGAAGAGGAAGAAGAAGTCGGAGTATCTTTCTTCGGCCGTTAGAACAAGTAGGGGAAGGCGACCGGAGGGTCTACCCATGTGTAGGGCCGGGTATAGAAAAACTGAAACGACAGCGCATATTCTCCAGTCGTTTGGATGGGGACGCACGATGGAAGGCTCAGGAGGCACGATGCGGTGGTTAGACGTCTGGCTGATGAACTAATAAAAAAGGGAATGCGGGTCGAGCTCGAATATTTATATCAGAGCTCGGCCGGGAACAGGAAGCCAGACATCGTGGTGAAGGACGGGTCGGGGACGGTGTGGGTTCTGTATGTGCAGATAGTGTCAGCGCTTCTCGGACTGGGGGTTGCCCACAGAAACAAAATCAATTATTATAAGGGCAACTCCAGTCTGGTGAGCAACACTGCGGCAAGGTTTGGGGTGGGCTCGAGTTCTGTGAGAGTTGAATCCATCACACTCTCATGGAAGGGAGTGTGGTGGCATAAAGCGGTGCCTCCCCTTGTCGCCCTGGGAATTTCCCAGAGAACTTTATGCCTTCAGGGCGATGAGGGATTCTTTGATGAATTTTTACAGCTTCAACAGGAGAACTTATAGGGAAATTGCATATAGAAAGAAAAAAAGAATTTTTTTTGTAAATATATTATGTAAATACTCCTATAATTAAATTCAATCGACTATGTAAATATTTCTTGTTAGTGTGGAGGCTCCCACCTGCGTGGCCTAATAAAGGAAACATCAATGGACCAAAACTACGTGTGAAATTTGGTTTCGATATTCACACTAGTTTTTGAGCTAGCTCGTCCACAAAAATTTGGTTACGCACAGATTAACTAACTAACAGACATTTTGACAAAACAATTATTATCTCAAAAGATATAATTTTTTCGATGTTTACTTATTAGGGCTTTTTTTGTAGACCGAAATGCCATGGTTTTGCTCAATTTTTTTAATCAAAAGAGTTTCAGAGGTTTTTGAGATATTTCGAAAAAAGAAGCAAAAAACCACTTTTTTCATGCACGATTACAATACTTCACCATACCCTGTATAGCAAAGTAAAAATAATATTAATATATCGCTTTTAACTGAATCAAAAAATTACCAAGTATCGCTCTGTGTTCCAGGTACTACATATTATTTATGGATTATATATTGAAAGTCCTCATTAATTATTAATAAAACACATCAATAGTTTTGAAATTGGTATCAAAACTCAATTTCAATATAGAATTGCTGTCGATAGTGTTATTGGGTAAAAAGGTTTGATTAATTAATATCTTGATTGTCGGCACTATTTCTCCCTTATGCCGTCTATCTATCAGAACGGGCGGGGGTGGCTTGTTTTGTATGCATGACTAGGGATCGTTTCTATCTCGTTGTTTTGGGTTAATTGGGCCCTGGCCAAAGGGACCAAGGGATTTCCAAACCAGATGATCTCAGCAGTATTAATAATAACTCGGAAATCACCGCATTGTGGCGGAATAATAAAGTCATCAACATTATGGAGATCTTTAATTTGCAAAACCATTTGCAAATGACAATGAAATGAATTAAAATACATAAAAAATTCTATTATGGAAACTAGTATGAATATAAGACAAAATATAAATAAATAATAGAAGGAAAAATTAAAACTTATATTTAGGGGTTCCATTCAACCATTTAGCGTCTATTTTCTATAGACATAGTTTGTAAACTAAATAAGATACAAAGTCGAAATTAACGTCGCGTCGCGACACTCCTACTTTACACCCCCTTCCTTTATTTCAATCAGATTAAAAATTTGACACAAATAATAACTCATGACACTTGATAAATAGACTAAATTTTTAAAAAATGGTTACAGCCGTTTTTGAGAAAATCAAAATAAGCTGACATGTTCTGATGTGGCCATCCACTTGACTTTACCATACAACCTGGCCCCTCACTTACATTGATATTTATAAAAATTATTTATAATCATGTAGGGGAGGGGGGTTAGTTTTTGCATTTTTAGACTCCTAGGAGCACACTGATTATGTATACAAAATTTGGTTGAGTTTGGTACAAGGGCCTAGATTTTCATTTTTTGACCCCTCCCCCATCTTGGGCGGTTAGTTTTTGCATTTTTAGACTTCTGGGGACCCACGGATTATGTATACAAAATTTGGTTGAGTTTGGTAAATGGCCAAGATTTTCATTTTTTGACCCCCTCCCTTCCATTTTGGGCGGTTAGATTTTGCATTTTTAAACTTCTGGGGATTCACTGATTATGTAGGTATACAAAATTTGGTTGAGTTTGCTAAAACGACCTAGATTTTTAATTTTTAACCCCCCTCCATCCCCCTTAATTTTGGGTCGATATTCACCAAAATCTAATCAGCTCTTAATCTCAATGGACCAAAACTACCTGTGAAATTTGGTTTCGATATTTAAACTAGTTTTTGAGCTAGCTCGTCCACAAAAATTTGGTAACGCACAGACTAACTACCTAAACTAACTAACAACCAGACAGACAACCAGACAGACTAACAGACATTTTGACAAAACAATTATTATCTCGAAAAATAAATTTTTTTCGATGTTCACTTATTAGAGCTTTTCTGTAGAGCGAAATGCCATGGTTTCGCTCAATTTTTTTAATTGAAATAGTTTCAGCGGTTTTTGAGATATTTCGAAAAAAAACACTTTTTTCATACACGATTACAATACTTAACCAAAGTAAAAAACGAAAAATCTTTTATGTAAATGTCCACTTCCGGTCTTCCGATTTCAACCAGAAGCTTGAAGTAATCCTTCTAGCCTATATCAAGCTTAAGTTTCGAATATCGTACCTCTGAGACTTATGGTTGCAAAAAGCAGGGGGGGGTAAATTCTTACGTACGTAAACATCAACTTCCTGTTTTTCTATTTTATCCAAAATCTTGTTATAATTCTTGTAGCCTCTAGATAGCCTAAGTTTCAAATTTCAAGGCTCTGTGACTTTCCGAAGACGAGATATGAACAATTAAAATATTTATTTTATGACACTCTTAAATTACAACCCCTTCCTTTAATTCAATAGGATTAAAAATTTGACACAACTATTAACTCATGGGGTATCGGATTAGCCGAGAGCTTAAAGACACTAGCCTTCTAAGCAGGAGTTCCGGGTTCGAGTCCGAGTCCCTGCATTGACATTTGACCGGCTATAATCTGATTCCTAGTCTCCAATCCGTCTGGCAAGCGTGGTGACTTAATGCCAACCCCCTTCGATTTGATGGAAGAGGCCTATATTCAGCAGTGGAATGTCGCTATCGACAGGCTGATGATGATGATGATGATTTACTCATGACACTTGATAAATACACTAATTAAAAAAAAAAAATAGCTAAAGCCGCTTTTGTGAAAATCAAAAAAAAAACGAAATAAAGGAAGGGGGTGTAAATTAGTAGTGTCGCGATTACTTCAAATAAATGAACATGTTAAAGTCATGTGGTGAACACATCAGTTGATTTTATTTATTAACTCGGGAAAAAATTTAAATTTTTCTTTAAGTGTAACTTAATACACTCCCTACGAATTTCGATTATTTGATTTTCGAACTAGAAGCTTATTATAGACATTTCAATTCATTAGCAGCTGAGATCGTTCATGGGTTCAATGGTTCCCCATTTTTTCATCCAAAAGTCTAAAACTAAAAAATAAAATCATTATTTGTTTTAGAAATAAGAACACTTTACAGCTAGAAAAAACATTCCACCACTTTTCTTTTAAAATTTATTTTTTACTTTACCATACAGGGTATGGTCAAGTATTGTAATCGTGCATGAAAAAAGTGGTTTTTTTCCTTCTTTTTTTCAAAATATCTCAAAAACGGCTTGAACTATTTCGATTAAAAAAATTGAACGAAACCATGGCATTTTGCTCTACAAAAAAGCTCTAATAAGTGAACATCGAAAAAATTATATTTTTTGAGATAATAATTGTTTAGTCAAAATGTCTGTTAGTCTCTCTGGTTGTTAGTCTGTGCGTTACCAAATTTTTGTGGACGAGCCAGCTCAAAAACTAGTGTGAATATCGAAACCAAATTTCACATGTAGTTTTGGTCCATTGAGTCTAAGAGCTGATTAGATTTTGGTGAATATCGACCTATAATTAAGGGGGTGGATGGGGGGTTAAAAATTAAAAATCTAGGTCGTTTGAGCAAACTCAACCAAATTTTGTATACATAATCAGTGGATCCCCAGAAGTCTAAAAATGCAAAATAGCGGGGGGGGGGTGGAGGGTCAAAAAATGAAAATCTTGGCCATTTACCAAACTCAACCAAATATTTGTATACATAATCAGTGTGCCCCTAGGTGTTTAAAAATACAAAAACTAACCCCCCCTCCCCTACATGATTATAAATAATTTTATAAAATATCAATGTAACTGAGGGGCAGGTTGTATGGTAAAGTCAAGTGGATGGCCACATCAGAACATATTTTATTTATTTTATATTTAATTTTATTTTAAATAATCATGGTATTGGAATTTAAACATTTCACAAAAATTAAGCTTAAAGTGATCCCCCCCCCCGAATAAAAATAAAAGAAAAATTTAATCGAGGTCAATAATTTTTTAACATATGTATTTAACATTTATTGCTATTAATAAACTATAATCTTCATATAATCAACTTGCTTATCTGACTGACATTAGTTTACTGTAAAAAACACACAGTATTGTGATACTACTCCGGCATTTCATTTATTGAAATGGAATTCACAATAGTAGCATAGTCAAATTAAACCTCTATGGTTCTATGTTATTTAATGATTGCTTTGCTATCAATTAATATGAAGTTCACTAACTTCACTTTTTCAATGCTAGTCAGTAAATCACTGGTAGAAATTATGTCCTCATACATCAAAGACTCAAATTATATATAAATAATATGTAAATTAATCTCAATTTATCCATCTATTGATATTTATGAATTTGATATATTAAATTTTATTTATATCTTATGTAAAATAATTAGTTCTCGTGGAGTAACTAATCTTACAAAATAATAAAATCTTACAAAAATAATATAATTTCCATTTATTTACATCGTAACATAAAATAATGCTGTAATATGTGTGGGAGCCAATTTTATTCATTTATTGAGATCAATTTTTTTTTAATTTCAGGTGACTATAATGTTTCTTTGATTGTTTTTATTCTTAACACTTTCGTTCTATTTGACGTGTTCTATACCAATTCGTCGTAACTCCAATAACAAAAATAAAATACTTACCTAATGAAATATCTAACTTGACTTGATTGATCTTCCTCTATATCAATAAACGACAAAGTCGTTCAAAATAAGGTCAAATAGTGATAAATTTCCATAATTATTCAAATTATATCGAACATTTTTAATTTATCACAAAGACCTTCAAATTAGTCTCAAAATATGGTGATAAGCCGAGGAGATTACAAAAAAAGTTTCCAAATAATAATAAACATTAAGAGAAAATGGATTAATTATGTTTAGTATCTCGATTTTATTGTATTATGCGTAAAAATTACTATTTGGAAAAATACAAACATGGCTAATTAAATTGATTTTGAATATTATGTAGTATATTTATTTTAGTATGTTCATTTTTTTGGTAAGTGTATATAGAGAAGAGGACTTAGAACCCAATCACTAAGTATAGGACAATATTCAATAATTATCCAAATACAGTTTCGATTAAACATTAGTACGAATCCCTATTTATGAGAAAACAAAGTCTTTTAAAAATTAATTTAACATTAAAACCGTTCTTGAACTAGAGTAATTTTCAAACCTAATGAGACTTGTTCTGTCGGTTTATTAACCCATATTATGAAAGTTAATATTCGAAATCTTAGGTTGAGGGCTCTTCAGTGGTGGGGGTTTCACTGGGTTGTGTGGTTGTTTCGGTAGGGTTTGTAGGGATTTCGGTAGAGATTTCGGTATGGATTGTGGTTTCGGTAGGGATTGTGGTTCCTTCTGTAAGAGCTTTGGAGGTGAGGATTGATGAATAGTCGGTGTCGGGAGAGTTGGTGGATGCAGCAACTGTGGAACTAATACACCACATTTTAGTACAGCCTGCAGTTTTTCCATCACTAGAACAAATGCAAGTATTACATCCATCAGTTGACTTGAATGTCGAATTGGGTATGCAATATCCTTCATCACCTAAAAATAGACAGAATTTTCATTTTCCACAATCAAATTCCTTTAATTATTTAATAGATTATTAAAAATACCAAAGGGTTTAAGACATGTTGGTTCACCACATATGTAACGTCCATTGTCGTCACATTCACAAGTAGTACCTGCCCAAGGTCTAGGCTCACAATTTTCTTCTATATAAACAAAAAGAAAAACGAAAAATTAATTGATTAAAATAAAAAAAAATCATTTATATTATAATACGTTTATTCCATAGATTTAAATGTGTAAATGAATTGGAGTAAATACAAAACATTGAATTACATTGAATTATGTTTGAGTTCACTGAATCTATATTAGATGAAAGAGGAGGTATCAGCCAAAGTTGAATGTGCTGAGATCAATAAAACACCCTGAATAAAACTTTTCGGCCTGAATTTATTTGGGCATCTTCAGTTAATTGGGAGTTATACACAAAATGCGCTACACATATGCGATCGAACCAAGCCTTGTCTATAATTCCCAATTAACTGAAGATGGCCAAATAAATTCAGGCCGAAACGTTTTATTCAGAGTGTTTTATTGAACCCAGCGCATCCAACTTTGGCTGATACCTCCTCCTTCATCTAATACAGTTTCATCACAGCCACGAACTCTAACAACATTCACTGAATCTAATTAATTTAACTTCAGCAAATGATCTGCCTCTCTATGTTCTTGTGGATATTTTTGTACATACAAATTCTCATTCTACGAATTTGTTAGGGATTAAAGCCAGTACATGGAGTTGGACTTCCCTATAAATTGAAATAATTATAAAATAATTGAAGATCTAAATGGCGGAACATGTTATATTACATTTTATTTTTTATTTTTTTTTAATGGGGATTTTTCTCTGGAAAACATGTTAGCGACTTCTTTGTTCATATGTTGTTCTTTGGTTTTGAAAAACCTTTAACAACAGGAGCTGATTTAAGGTAGTTGTTTCACCATATGGGTTTTCTTTGAATTTTTTTGAAATTTAGATAGATTATTACTTAAATACTTCTGCATTGATTAGTATCAAAATAAAATTTATGAACAATATAGTTCCGGAGATATTAAATTTCAAAGATAGAGTTTTTCAGACTCTTATACATTGCACTATACGAGATATCCGAAAGCTTACATACATACTTAATTATAATTAAGAAACTCTTCTTACTATTGTTATAAAAAACTAAACCAACATTAAACAATAACTAATAAATTTTTTAAGAAAAATTTAATTCATAGTTACAACACAGTTTCTGAGATAATAATGATTAAATAATGAAAAATTTACACAAAAATCAAGCTGGCATCAACGCATTTATTTAACCTAAAAAGTGTGTTAACTTTAGTAATTTTTTGACGTTTTTTTCGCTTCAGCTATTTTCGCAACAGCTTTCAATCGCTTATTAAGAACTTTTTGTTTTATAAATCTCCCTTTGTAATGTACTTTATCTGAAATTTCTTTGATAAAATATATACCAGCTCGGACAGTGTTGCCAGATTTGTCCAAACGAGCACGGGATTGGCCAGTAGTGGTACATAAACAGCAAAAAGTTTTGGGCTTATGAATTATGAAACCTTATTGACTGTTCTATATACTTTAGCATTAACTTTTTGCTAGTATTGTCGCAAAACAACTACCTCAAGAAGATGAAAATGTTATGTACTATATGGTTATAAAACAGGCTTAACCAACCCTCGGTCTGCGGGTAGCATACCCAAAACTACTATTAATATGTAGCAAAAATCGCAAACTTTTTAGAAATGGTACTTTATGAGATTAAAAATTCCAGTGATATTACTAAAAATAAATACAATTATTTTAACGGGCTATTAATTTACGAGTAATGAATTTTATAATTTAACACATTATTTAGCAATGAAGTATTCATAAAATGATTGTTAAATAATTTTATTTATTCAAGCCACTATTTTCAAGTATGAAGGACATAAAGAATGAAGCTAGATCAAAAATATTTGATGAGCACCTTGAGAACTCACTGAGAATTCCTTTGTTCCAAATATCGATGGATTAATGTCTCAAAAACAATAACAAACATATTACTAATTTTTGGTTGCTAATTTGTCTTTTACTTTTATATTAACAAATTCATAAAGTAATAAAGTTTAAATTACTTAAATATGTTAACTATATATTCTACGTTTTGATGTAAATAATATGTTTTAATATATATATATATAATTATTTTTAAATAATTGCACGAGTTTTGATATTAGTGAAATACTTGTCACGTGGTGTCTCTAATTTTTTTGAGCCAAATCAGTCTCGCTCTCTATGCGACACCGAGAACATGAGCTCCTCCACTAATCCAATTCATCTATGGAATTTTATATTAATTCGTGATTATTAATAAGTTCAATTATTTTAAAGTGTACCCATACTTTAAATTAATCTTTCGCAGTTGGTTTTCGTCGACAGGTATCAAGAAAATTCCAAATAGGCATCAGGTGAGCTCACGACTTGTAAAATAATTCATAATTATGCGTCGTCTACTTAATCATAGGATTATTATTTCTAATATAATCTTAAGCATAGAGTATTTCACCTGATTAGAACATTAGTTTAATTTACTAATAGAACTTTCAAATCAAAAATATTTCATTGAGAGATATTTTATCCCAATTGCATCTCAGAGAATTTATTATTTTTTAATTTGGTTGTTTTTAAAATATTTTCATTGAAATTAAGGGAATTATTTTTTAGAAATTTCGGTAGTCTTTTCATTTTGCTTTTAAGGAAAGAAAAAAATTATTGAATAATTTTTTAATTAAATAATTATATATGTACTTACAATTAATTTATTTTCATTAGGTAGATTTTTTAATCAAATAAATAAGAATTAACAGATATTTATTATGGAGTGTTCATTTTAGAAAATCAATTCATTCGAAATTTGTTATGTGAGATTAATTTAATTTAAAGTTTTGGATTATTTATGATTAATATAAAAAAATAAAAAAATAAAATCTTTTTCAAGATTCTATGCTTTTTGCAAATGTTTTATCAGTACACACTTTTAGGTAACCTGTTAAACCTTGCCCAAAGCAGAAGCTTATTATTAAACTCTTGTGCTGAATTTAGGGACATTATTTCAATTTTAAAAATAACATTTTAGAACCTGAAGGACCTTTCTAAGAACTTCCAATTCGAAAAGCTATCCGAGTGCAAACTTGCAGACGAGTAAACCGAGGGAAAGATAGACAATTATTCTTGAAATAGATTCTAAGGTAACATTCTAAGCATAAGTAAAATAAAATTCTTACGTAAATGAATTACTTTTGTCGCTGGAGATACCAAAAGTTTATTTCTGGTCTACTAAGGGCCAGATGAATCTCGGTTTGTAAAGTCTTTGTTAAATTTAACAAAGGGCAAAACCTTAGAATTCACCTTGTGCCCGGCCGGATGGCCAATCAGATGACACTTTCATCTGGTTGGCCACCCTGCCGGGCACAAGGTGAATTCTAAGGTTTTACCCTTTGTTAACTTTAATAATCGGCCTCCCTGGTCTAATGGTCAGCATATCTGGCTGGCAACCCGGAGGTCTCGGGTTCGATTCCCGGCTATACCCAGACATTTTTTCTTTAAGTATAGGGTCTGGAAATAAAATTAAGTGGGAGATAAATTTAACCTAATTTATCGAACGGAGAATTTACCACTGTTTGAAGCCCCTAAAAACTTAGTAAATTTGATATTAGATTGTATCTAACTTTCTGAGATTTGGCTCGTGATCCCGGCTTCTTTCCTTCTACTCTGTTCTTTTCACGATGAATGGGCTATCCCATACATGCCTTTAGGGGATTCACCTTCTGGTGTATCTACTTCTCACATAAATATCATTAAAAAAACAAAAAAACAGACTTTACAAACTGACATACAACTGGCCATTAATAGGCTTTTCGGCTTAGGCCGCTCACGCACTCTACCACTCTGGCAAACTGAGAATACACAGTTTGAACTTTTTCATGAAAAAAATAATACATATAATAAGTTTTTGCTTATAATTAATAAAAAAATTCTCACCTGCAAGAATCACGTTGATACTAGATGCAACGGAGAATAACAATAATAGAAATGCTTTTTCGTTCATGATGGATCGTTGAATGTTCATTAAATGCACACTAGAGAATGAACTATATAAGCTTTTATATAGATAGGAACTTAAATTATTGTGGATATTTTTAATTAAATTGATTGTTTTAAATATGATAACAAGAAACATTAAAAGCCATGAGTCAGATATTATGTTTTATTTCCTTATACTATGTTTAATAAATTAGACGTAAAAAAAAATGCAAATATATTAGAATTTTAACCTTGTCTTATGAAGAAAACAAATTAGCAATTAATTAAAAATAATTTTTTTTTAAAATGCTTACCATAAATTTATGTGGCTTTTATAGACAGAAAGTTGAGTCACTCCCACCTGCTCCCCCTCCCCTCCCCTCCAAATCATCCAGTAGTAAAACTATATAAAAAATCTAATTTATATTTAAACTTAATTTAATATAGCTTTAATTTATACCTATATTTTCGTATTCAAAAATTGATATATCATTTGAATAAAATTCTAATTAAAAAAAACCGAACAAATTTTTTTGTAATAATTTTGAGTAATTTTCACTTTTTGGATCGAATAGAATAAAACATTAAAGGCAATATAAGTATAAATAATCAATACCACACAGCATGACATGTGCCCTGATGTGGCAAAATCAAAAATTCCCCCTAAAGCTTGATTTATGCGCCTCTTATCGCTCTTGTGATGTCATTCATTTGCCAATAAATTTATTTATTCCTGACTTCCAGAAATTCTCTCTCTTCCTGCCTTCTTTTTACCGGGTCTTACAAAAATATCAAGGCCTATAAGTGTCGCACCCCCTTCTTGATTCGTTTTCATTAAAAAAAATTAAATTCAAATTTAAATTTAAATTAAATACCATTTTCTTACATATATCCGTTTGAAATGCATTTCATGTCTATTATTTTTGTCATTTATTGATTAATATAATTTCCTTCGTTTCTTTAAATTGTTTTTTAATTTTATTTTTTAAACTATCAATTTATTTGCATCAATGTTTTTTAAAATTTATTATACAAATATGTTTAACAACCTTATAGTTTATGAAAAACAATTTATTTAAAAGAGGAAAGCTTAATTTTTTTTTTATTATAACACCAGACTGTAAATGTTGAAAACTGATCTAACAAGACCGTCCATCGACTTTTTCTAATATTCTTAACTTCAACCTTAATAGCTAAATTTAGTCCAGTGACGTCCTTTAGTTATTTCTGTTGTAATAAATGTGAAAAAATGACTGATTTACAATGGGATAGATATTAAAAACAGAGTGTTCTAAAAAAAATAAAACTCAAGATGTGTATATCAACTTGTCTGCTTTATAGTAGTGGTTCTCAAGCTTTTTTCCCTATGGCGCCCTTTGGCGTAAACTAGTCTTTTTTATAATGATATATGATGAGAGAAGGAGATACACCAAAAAGATGCATCCCCTAAATGCCTGGGTTGGCCCCCTCCATTGTGAAAAGAAGAAAAAGAGGGGATTTTATGGGCTGGCCGTGTGTCGAAGGTATCTGTGGATGAGGATCTTAAACAGCTGAAGGTTATAAGTTGAGAGGAAGACGGTGGTTGGAAGTGAGTTCCAGTCTCTTGAGGTCATAGGGATAAAAGAGTTGATCTTAAGACTTCTTAACTATATGATGATGATGATCAAATGAATGCAAAACAATTACTTATTAGATATTTAATTTTCTTAAGTTTTTTGTTACATATGCAAGTGGATTTTCTCAATCTTAGATTGAAGGTACTTCTAGAAATTCTCTCTCTTCCTGCCTTCTTTTTACCGGGTCTTACAAAAATATCAAGGTCTATAAGTGTCGCACCCCCTTCTTGATTCATTTTCATTAAAAAAAAAAATTGAAAAAAAAAGAAAACTTTTTCAAAACTCGGTATGCACTTTTATTCCTATTACTAGCATATTATGACATGGTCTTAAAATCTCAATAAAATCAGTGACAAAATTATGTTTTCTGCATTTTTGTGCGCGAAATTCTAAATCTAATGAGTTTTCCACATTAGAAAGTTAAACATTTTTACGATTTTTCAATCTTATGTTATCATGAGTATTGGAATGTTGTCTGCATTTTTCTGAAGGAAGTTCTAAATCTAATTAATTCTGCATATTGGAAATAAAAACATTTCAATGACTTTCTATTCTAAAGTTATCGTGGATATTGGGAATCCAGACAGACATAAAGATAGAAAAAAAATAATGGTCGAAAATGACTTTTCTTCACGTTTTTAAAAACAATGAGGAAACGAATGAAAATTCATGACTAGGGTCGCACTGCAAGTGGGCAAAGCCTGCCTCCAGGTAGAACCTAGTAAAAAATAGGTAACATGTTACTAGAGCGGGTCACGCTAGTAAAAATTACTACAAAATCTCTAAATCTGTTTCGATGTTATACTAGTATATATATAAATATAAATAATTTATTTAACCTCGATAATTATTTGCTTATTAATATAGGGTTGCCCAGCCCCCCTACAAGCTTCATGACTCATCCCTCAAGTTTCATGAAAAATACTCCCTCTCATTTTATTCAGTTCTAAAGAATTAGTATAGGTTTTCATTACATTTTGTTTAAGTTATAAGACTCATATAATGCTAAAATGCAAGAATATTCAACCCCCTCCCCCCAAAGAAATTTCGATTACGCACTCTACGCCATAACCCTCCTCCCCCCACATGTGGGCACTCCTGTTGATAATTATTTACAAATCAAAAATCTTTAGAGAAAAATATATATTTTCCTTAAATATTTTATTCAAGGTAATTTCATCTCCAAGACAATATGTATCATTCATTGTCTGTTTTCAAAAAATATATTTGTTTAGAATTGTTTTATATTCGTTTCCTAAAGTAACTTTTTTATTTTTTTTTAAATTTGATTGATAAAGCGAGAAATTCTCCCGAAACAATAAAGTAAAGAAACCTACCTAGAATTTTATATTTAAAATTTTTAAAAAGTTTTAAAAAAAAATTTCAAAAATTTTCTTTAGTTTATTTAAAATGTTTCACCAAGAACCCACACCATTCTCCCTTAAGGTAGTACTTTCACATACTGTTAAAATTTGAAGACGATTTACCACACAAAACATGAAATAATTGCTTTTAAAAATGACATTTTTGATAGAAAAAAAAAACCTATTTGGGCGATTATTTTTAGTGGAGGGGATATAAGCACACTGCTTGGAAACGACCGGCAAGTATGTGTGTATCTATATAGAGATTTCGTAGTGTGAGTGGACAGTCACTTTAAAAAAACATAACCTAAAATTTTAGTTCCATTCATATTTATAGAGTGGTTACGAGGCTAAAACTTTTTGTTTGGATTGTCGCGAAAGAACCTCCTTAACAAAATTCTCCCGAAACGTTTGGATTTTGAATAAACGTTATAAGGTTATTTTCTATAAAAGTTTTGTATTTATTTATATTTACAAATTAATTATTTTATAACAAATGATTAAAGGAGGGGATAGAGAGGAGGGAAAGGAGATAAATCAGAAGGTGCTTTACAAATGAGTCGTCGCGTGTACACTGACTTTTAAATAGGTAGGTTCAAATACTTGAATGACTTCACTTTTTCAAATTTTTTCACCAATTAGATTTATTCATTTTTCTCAGATAAATAAAGTGAATAAAATATTTTTTTTCGGAAAATTGATTATCATCATCATCATTGTGTATAAAATCCTAAGACTGGTTTAACGTAACCAACTGCCTCAACTTAAATCTATCTCAGAGGTTCTCAACCTTTTTCTTCCAATAAACCCTTCCGCAATTTTGTAACTGTGCCATTCCTCCCTTTCCAGGAATTTCTAACTCAAAAAGTTTATTTCATATAATATGCTTTTAATATTGAAAATACAAGATACCATACATATTTTAATTTAGAGATATAGGATAAGTAATATTTACCTAATAATTAGAGACCGGATTCCTATGCAATTGCATATTTTGTTTGCCGCCACATACGACTCAGGGGATCAATTAACTATCCGAATCATGCATCTAGGATACTGTGGGTTAAATTTTATACTGTATATTTTACATATTTGAGTAATATTGCATAAAATTGCATATTTGAGTAATATTGCATAAAATTGCATGTTTGAGTAATATTGCATAAAATTGCATATTTGAAGAATATTGCATAAAATTGCATATTTGAAGGATTTTTTGTGCAAAATACAGTTTTTTAAAATTAAACTTTCGGAGAAAAGAATGAAAAAAAAATGATGAAATAAAACAGGGGACATCATTTATTTTTTTAAGGCCTTCGGTAACTATAGCCGATTTTGGCCATTGAGTGTTCGTGTGTGTGTGTGTGTGTGTGTGTGTGTGTGTGTAAATTAGTGTAGGGATTATAGACGGTCAAATATTTGCATTATTTTATTAGTTTATTATTAGTACGTCAATATGAAAAGCTTGTTAATATAAAAAAATAAAAGAAGTACAATACAATCGTGTCTGTTAAATAAAACTAGCCCCCCCCCCCCCGTATTTTTGTTCACATTTTCTGAAACATTATTTTATTTATTATGTTAATTTATGACGATGTTCAAGCGGGAGGCCCGGGATTGAGCCTTGCTAGCATATAAAATTTCGATCGGCTAAATCTCGGCTCCCTCACTAACACTACTAACACTTTACTGATCTGATGTCTAAATGGGCTGTGTTCCCGGTGACAATAAATAAAAAAATATATATATATATATACCTTTATATTACCTTTATATACCCTTATATTTGAGTATTATTTCATAACATTGCATATTTGAGTAAAATTGCATAACATTACATATTTGAGTAATATTGCATAAAATTGCATATTTGAAGGATTTTTTGTTCAAAATACAGTTTTTAAAAGTAAATTTTTGGAGAAAGAATGAAAAAAAATGAAGAAATAAAACAGAGGGACATTATTTTTTTTTAAGGCCTTCGGTAACTATAGCCAATTTTGGCCATTGAGTGTTCGTGTGTGTGTGTGTAAATTAGTGTAGGGATTATAGCCGGCCAAATATTTTCATTATTTTATTAGTTTATTATTTCTACGTCAATATGAAAAGCTTGTTAAATAAAAATAAAAGAAGTACAATAAAATCGTGTCTGTTAAATAAAACTACCCCCCCCCCCCCACCGTATTTTTTCTTGACATTTTTGAAACATCATTATATTTATTATGTTTATTTATGACGATGTTCAATCGGGAGGCCCGGGTTCGATCCTTACTAGCATATAAAATTTCGATCAGCTAAATCTCGGCTCCCTCACTAACACTACTAACACTTTACTGATCTGCTGTCTAAATGGGCTGTGTTCTCGGTGACAATAAATAAATAATATATATATATATATATATACTAATGAGAATTTTGTACAATTTTTTAAAAGTACATATTTGGACACATGGTGTCTATAGCTTACTTTATCATTTTATTTCTTTCATAGCACTCCTTCAATTATATAGTTTCTTCAATTTTAATTTTTTAGTGCATAAAAAATTTAATTAATTTAAAAATTAATTAAAAAAAATTTATTTTGCAATCTTTTACTGCATATATTTGCATATTTCAACCTATTCTGCATATTTCAGCAATTTTAACTTCATATTTTATGGCATATTTTGGCAGTTTTTACTGCATAAAAATCCGGTCTCTACTAATAATGAAGCTAAGTATTTTTTGCCAGTTCTTTAATACATCTTCTTTATAACATTTGAAATTTGTACGCTGATTGATTCCCAAAGAGAAACAAAGAGGTTGTCCTCTGCTTGATGCAAATAAACATACACACATATATATATCGAGATGATATTTCTGTATATATATATATATATATTATTTATAATTGAAGAAAGACTGATGATGAAGACCAAGTCTTCGAAACTATAGTCTCAAACAAATAAATAATATATATATACAGATATATCATCTCGATATATATATATATGTGTGTATGTTTATTTGCATCAAGCAGAGGACAACCTCTTTGTTTCTCTTTGGAAATCAACAACTCTGCTACTCTCGGCAAAAACAAAAACTTTTCAATTAGATTGATTCCCCCTTGAAGTGAAAAAATTCGCCCCTTGAGAGAATTCCAATCCGGCTGAGAACCCCTGCTCTATCTCATATCAAATTTTTCAAAAAACAAAAAAATTCTCAAATCCCATAACTTTCATTATCTGTATAATATAACACTCATGTCCACTTTATAGGGTAGCAAGCTATTATTAAACATAACAAAAATATAATTTTCAGGTCAATATAGTAAAAAGGAGGGTCATCTTAAATGGATTGTTAGTATTTACTTTTCAAATAATTTTTCTAATCTCAACTAACATTTTTTTAGAACCGAACCTGTGAGTAGTTATAATTTTGTTCAGATTTTATATTTTTAATTTCTGCTAGTTTAGTTTCTTTATTATACGTCTTTGCTTCAGTTTGTGACCTTCTGAATTATCCAAATATGCTTCGAAATCAATCATCATCATTATCATTTTCTAAGAAACACCCCATAACCTCCTTTTATTTGTAAAGTATTTGTTTAATCTGTACTGAATAGCATGATAAACTTCATACAAATAAACCCACTCTTTGTCAATTTTCCAAACTAAAACAGTAAAATTTATTTATTTATTATTTTGATATTTCAATTATGTACTTTTTGTATTTATTAGGTTAATCATGTTAAATATATTATATACTCTATATATTTTTTAAAAAGATTGATAAAATTTTTTTTATTTATTTATTATTTTGATATTTGATATGTACTTTTTGTCTTAATTAGGTTAATCTTGTCAATTACATATACTTAAATACTATATATATTTTTGTAAATATAAAAAATGTTTATAAAATATTAAAATTAAGTCTGAATTTCATTTGGCTTGACGGGATTTTGGGCGCCACCCATTTTAAATACCATTTTCTTACATATATCCGTTTGAAATCCATTTCATGTCTATTATTTTTGTCATTTATTGATTAATATAATTTCCTTCGCTTCTTGAAATTGTTTTTTAATTTTATTTTTTTAAACTATCAATTTATTTGCGGCAATGGTTTTTAAAATTTATTATACAAATATGTTTAACAACCTTATAGTTTATGAAAAACAATTTATTTAAAAGAGGAAAGCTTAATTTTTTTTTCTATTATAACACCAGACTGTAAATGTTGAAAACTGATCTAACAAGACCGTCCATCGACTTTTTTCTAATATTCTTAACTTCAACCTTAATTATTGGATAAAAAATACTTGGTAGGTTTCACATTAAGATATAAAAAATAAAACGAATTCATTTTTGGAGAATCTTTAATCTCGATATATATATTTCGAGTGACTAACCCATCTTCATGAGAAACAGAATGTAACTAAACCTACCAAGTATTTTTTATACAATAATTTTAAAAAATGTTTCACCAAGTACCAACACCAAATTCCTTAAAAACTATTCAACCTTAATAGCCAAATTTAGTCCAGTGACGTCATTTAGTTAGTTCTGTTGTAAGTAATAAATGTGAAAAAATGACTGATTTACAATGGGATAGTTATTAAAAACAGAATGTTCTAAATAAAATAAAACTCAAGATGTGTATATCAAATTGTGTGCTTTATAGTAGTGGTTCTCAAGCTTTTTTTTGCCTATGGCGGCATTTGGCGTAAACTAGTCTTTTTTTATAATGATATTGATGAGAGAAGGAGATACACCAAAAAGATGCATCCCCTAAGGGCCTGGGTTGGCCCCTCCATCGTGAAAAGAAGAAGAGGGGATTTTATGGGCTGGGTGGGGTCTTAAACAGCTGAAGGTTATAAGTTGAGAGGAAGACGGTGGTTGGAAGTGAGTTCCAGTCTCTTGAGGTCATAGGGATAAAAGAGTTGTTCTTAAAACTTCTTAACTATATGATGATGATGATCAAATGAATGCAAAACAATTACTTATTAGATATTTAATTTTCTTAAGTTTTTTGTTACATATGCAAGTGGATTTTCTCAATCTTAGGTTGAAGGTACTTCTGTGGTAGTGATGGACTCTGTAGTTGAGGGTTCATCTGTGGTGGTGCTGTTGATCTCAGCGGCTGGTATACTAGGACATGCCTTTAAAGTACAGATGGCAGATGTACCTTCACTATTGCAAATGCAAGTGTTGCAATCATTACGGAATGTTGAATTGGGTTTACAAACACCTAAGAAAAGCCACATTTTATATTTCCATTCGGATTATTTTCATTTTGTATGTAAATGAAATTACCTTGCGGAGGTACTTCTGTGGTAGTGTTGCACTCGGAAGTTGAGGGATCATCTGTGCTGGTGCTGTTGATCTCAGCGGCTGGTATACATGCCCTTAAAGTACAGAAGGCAGATGTACCTTCATTATTGCAAACGCAAGTGTTGCAATCATCAGGGAATGACGAATTGGGTATACAATATCCCGGACCTAAGAAAAGACACACATTTTATTTTTCCATTCGGATTATTTTTATTTTGTATGTAAATGAAATTACCTTGCGGAGGGGGACAAGTGGGTTGGCCACATATATAACGTCCTTCTTCATTACATTCGCAAGTAGTACATGCCCACACTTTAGGCTCACAGCATTCTTCTATAATCAACCATAAATAAAGTAAAAAAATGTATTCCATTAGTAATTCTTTCACTTCCTATCATTTTCATAATCATACTTAAGAAAAAATAAGTCAGATTATTCTTAATTCAATTTCATCATTTTTGTCTGGTTTTTATTAAAAAAATTACTTTGAATGATTAGGGATAATTTATTAAAAAAAATGCTGTTTTGCTATGATTTGCAATTTACACTGCTCGACAAAAATTTAACAAAAAATTTTCCCCGTAAACCTAACAATGGATTCCAGTAGAATTTTATACGCTGATTATCATGCAATTTCCTGGTATTTTACAACACGTCAGAATTTTGAGATATTATCGGTCAAATTGACGAAAAAGGCCATTTTGATCTATTTTCGAGTCCCATTAAATATTAAACAGCAATATTTGAAATCAAAATATTTTGTTGATGTAATAGAAAACAGCTTCCTCTTTGATTTTCAAATTACAAATTGATTTTAGCTCAATTAGAACTCGAGTTACCTATACCTAAAAAACTAAGAACTTATGTTTTTATCTTGTTTATTATCCTTTATAATCACGTAGTTTTAGTTTTTTAGTTATAGCTCGAGTTCTAATTGAGCTAAAAACAAGTGGTAATTTGAAAATCAAAGATCTATTATGCCAACAAAATATTTTTTATTTCAAATATTGGTGTTTAACATCTAACGGGACTCAAAAATAAGAACAAAATGTCATTTTACGTCGTTTTAACCGATAATATCTCAAAACTCTGACGTGTTGTAAAAAATCGGGAAATTGCATGATAATCAGCATATACTGGAATCCATTGTTAGGTTTATGGGGAGAAATTTTGTTGAGTTGTGTTATTAGTTAACTGTTTCTCAAACTATTTGGTCCTGTGACCCCCTTTTGCACTTAAAAATTTCAAAGGACCCTCCAGAGATTAGAAAAACATCCCAAAATAGGGGGATTAATTTAAATTCAAAAAGAGTTAATTTCTTTCGTTTAATTGCATTGAAACATCCGTCATAATTTTGATTAATAGCAGATATATATTTTTATTATCAATAAAAATTAATAATTTATTTTTGGTAGGTACATCTTTTGAACAAAATATTCTATGTACCTATGTTTCAACATTAGCTTAACTAACTAAATTTATTAAACATATTTTAAATTAAATTTAATGTGATGAATGAGCCTGTTTATTTTGGCACAATAAATTGAAACTGGGTTTAATATCGGTCAGTGCAGATCTCATAGCAATTTCTATGTTGCTAAGATGAGAGCCCTGCTCTATCACAAGCTCATTCATTTAGTTTTATAGGTTATAAGCATTAAAATTATTCTATATAGAAGTACAATTTCCATTTTAAGTATAGAAATAAATATTATCTTGTTATTTAAATCATTTTTTAATTATAATAAAATAATTATAATATTTTTTATTTCTAAAATTTCTAAACAGATGCATAGTAAATTTATAAAATTAAAAAAAAAAATTATTTGTCATCAATTTTTATGGGACCACCTAAATATTTTTTCGCCTCTGCCCCCCTCCCCCCTTGGGGAGCGCGACCCCTAGTTTGTGAATCATTGTATTAGAATAAAAAGAAAACTGATTCTAAATGAGCTGTTAATATGTAATAAATAAATAGATATTGTCAATGAACTAAATTGACCTGTTCATCATTCAAACTGTGAAGAAAAATGAAAATACAAAAAACAACATAATTTACAACAAAATCAGACAATATTACAATCGTGGTCTATATTAAATAGCTAATCTACTGAAAATTTTGATGCTTGTAGGAATAAAGAAACAAATGTAAATTGTAACTCGGAGATCATTCCAAGCATAATCATGTGATGTTCAATTACCAGAATACCCTGAAAAAATATTTTTTTTTAATGAAAACGATGAGAAGGAGTTACACCAAAACGGTGCATCCCCTAAAGCCCTGGGTTGCCCCCTCCATCGTGAAAATAATGGGCTGGCCGGGGTCGAAGGTATCTGTAGATACGGGGCTTAAACAGCTGAAGGTTATAAGTAGGGGGAAAGACCGTGGCTGGGAACAAGTTCCAGTCTCTGGAGGTCATAGATAAAAGAGCTGGTGAAATCGCCTGTTCGAATTTTATCCAATTTGACAGCGAACGGGTGCTGAGCGTTCAAAAACCGCGTGTTTCTCGTAAAGTAGGCTAAAGGGGGGATAATTGATTTCAGCTCGACTGAACAGACACCATGATAGCATCTGTAATAAAGGGAAAGGGCAGAAACGGTTCTTCGGTGAGCCAATAATGAAACATCCCTTGATGAAATTGTTCAGGTTCTCTAATCTTATTCAATTTAAAACTTAATTCGAAAACTCTATATTCTTTTTCTTACTATGAAGCTAGATATCTTTTATAGTCTTGTTTAGATATATTTATATAATTCATTAAATAAAACTTTTGAAAATCTAAGAATTTCTTTTCTGACTGTATTTATGTGTGCTTTTGTGTTTGGATTTTAAAATAATTCCACCAGGGCCGCCAGAGCTAATCCTCTTCTTAAATATTTATTATATTATATACAAATGAATAAATTTTAAGACACAAATGACCTAAAAGCTATCGTACTCACGCCCTTTCTTGGCCCTTCATTCTGAAGCCATGTTTTCTGATTTTAAGTTTTTTTTTAAAGTAACTTGGTGTCGGCTTTAGGTGAAGCATTTTAAATTAGAGCCAATTAAAATACTTGGCAGGTTTCACATAAATAAAATAATAAATTTTATAAATGTTTTTCTAATTAATATATTAAGTGGATATATATCAAAGAGAGCTATTTTGACTACGAAAATTCTTAAACAAGATATATATATATCGCTAGACTACTGCTGGTTGAGGCTATTGGAGTCAGTTAAATCTTAAATCTAGACCACGAGAAATGAAAAAGATATGTTCCATCTATATATATATATATATATCTTGTTTAAAAAATTTCAAAAAATAACTCTCTTTGATATATATTCACTTAATATATTAATTAGAAAAATATTTAAAAAATTCATTATTTCTTACACAGAAATATATAAATTCAGATATTATTATTACTTAATATCTGACAAAAATCACCTGCATTCGATTCGCGAATGAATCAAATGTAGAAAACTCATGATTAATAAATTTTATGTTTATTTTATTGAAATAATAATATTGAAATAAACTTAAAAATTCTCCCTTTATTTGCATAATTACTGGTAAATCTGACAGTTACTTTTGTATCTCCTGAAGATGGGTTGATAACCCGAAATATATGTCGAGATAAGACTCTTAAAATATATTTGTTTTATTTATATGAAATTTGCCAAGTATTTTAATGAACTCTTACTTTCCAATTTTATTTGGGGAGCCCCGGAGCCTCAGTCTGGATTGCCCTTTGCCCCCACCCCCACCCGGGCATATCACCATACAATAACTTAAAAAAATACTTGCGAATAGTTCGTTCTGTTGAAAAAATATTTTTCATTTATTTTCAAAGAACTGATTAAATGTCGTGTTTTTTTAGCTTTAGATCTTACAAATTATTATAGTTATTGATCCGAAATTGGGCACAAACGCTTTTAAATTAATGAGCTGCTCTCTCTGCCAAGTTTCAGCTCAAATTATAGGCAGAGAAAAATAATTCACCAAAATTTGCAGAGAATATAGGTACTTTTTCATTCAATTTATACTACATATATGGGCAACCCCCGGGCCCAATCCGGCCCTCCACCAGCTTCAATCCGGCCCGCGAGAGATTCAGAAATTTCAAATAACATGCAAAAAAATTAAAGATTTAGCACACAGAGTTTATTTGTAATTACTTTGTATTCTGTCAACCAACCTAAAACTGTATTCTTAAAATCAGATAAATAATATTATTAAGCGTAAGCAGTGCCTTACAGAGGTTAATTTAGAAAACACTTTGCGTCTATGACTAGTGATATTGACCCCAATATTGATCATTTTGTATCTCAACTTCAAACTCAAGTCTCATTAATTTTCATTTGATTTTTCCATCTTTTTTTGTTAATTTGCTTTTTTTGTTTGATTATGCTAAGTATTATAATAAATAAATAAAAACATGTGTGAATTTTTATCGCTATTTTATTCATTACTACCTACTTATTTCTTACCTATGGCCCGCGACCTGATTAAGTCCCGAAATTACGCCCTCAGCTAAGCAAAGGTTGCCCATATCTGGTCTAGTATGTATGTAAAATTCATAAATTCGTTAAATAAAAATTTTGAGTGTTTTTGGATAAATAATTTTAATAAAATCTTTAAATTTTCCCCTATAAAATATAAGAAATCCATACCAGCAAGAATCGCGTTGATCAAAGTTCCTACGAAGAAGACCACTAGAAAAGCTTTTCCGTTCATAATGAATTCTTGAATGGTAATTCACTCGACGCTCACAAATAAACTACACCTTATATACTTAAATAAAGTCGTTTTATTTATAGTAATGGTCGTTTATATTTAATTGAAAGGTTCTATAGTGACAAGCAGGGAAAATCCAAGGCATAAATCTGATTATGTTTTATTACTTAGACCTACTTTGTCCAATCAATCGACTAATGAAAAAAGTCCCTATACTAGTCAAATTTTATGCTTTTGATATAAATCAAACAACATCGCCAATATTCCAAGTTCTTTTTTAAAGTATAAATGTTATAAACGTTTCTAGGCCGATTCAAATCAAATCAAGCCGAATCCATTAATACCATACTTAATAATTTATAATACCATGTTAGTATGATTATAATCTCCTTTGGTGATTCATTTGATGTAAAGTAGTTTTTTGATCCTATAGAATTCTGGATTACTTATGGTGTGGTACTTCACTTTAGTATTATCATTTATAAATGAAAAGTAATTATTTTCTTTATATTTTGCATACAACACAAATGATAACCGAGAAATATTAAACGAGTTTTACAAAAAAAAAAATCATTCATACCCAATTCTTTTTTACAGGCCCTTTTACAGGAATTTGAAATTACACAGTTAAAAAAGTCTTCTTTTTCACGTTTTCATTCTTTTATAAAGGAATTTTTTAAATTATTGAATTAATAACTAAAAAATTTTTTACACGAATTTATGAGGAACATATCTACCGTGCAAAAAAGAATTGGGTGTATTATATGATGTGAGGGAGCAGAAAAAATCAATAAAATAATAATTTCTATCCGAAAATTATTTTGCTTTTAAATTTTTTTTTTTTTTTTATTCATTCATCCTTGGCCTTTTAGCCATCAGATACAGATTTTTACAATTCAAAATTGAATTGATAACATCAAAAGTAAAATACAAATACAATACAATACAAAATAAATTACAATATAAAATACAATACAATACAAAATACAATATAAAATACAATACAATACAAAATACAATACAATACAAACTTTTAAAAATTAAATTATTAACTTGAAAATGTTTTTCTTTTGTTTCAGGTAAGCAGTGATGCATTTCTACTTTCGTAAGTTATTTAATATATTTAATAATTAATCATTGGCATTATGGAGAAGTATTTTATTGGATTTATTAGGGAAAAAATGATAATTTTCGCTTGATTTTTCATTAATATACAGGTTATGGTCAAGTATAGTAATCGCACATGAAAAATGTGTTTTTTTTTTTAATTGAAAAGTTTTTGTTTTGCCGAGAGTAGCAGAGTTGTTGATTCACAAAGAGAAACAAAGAGGTTGTCCTCTGGTTGATGCAAATAAACATATACACATATATATCAAGATGATATATCTGTATATATATTATCAAACAAATAAATAATATATATACAGATATATCATCTTGATATATATGTGTATATGTTTATTTGCATCAAGCAGAGGACAACCTCTTTGTTTCTCTTTGTGTTTTTTTTAATTTGTTTTTTCGAAATATTTCGAAAAAAATTTGAAACTATTTGGATAAAGTAAAAAAAAATTGAGCCAAACCATTGCGTTTTGGTCTACAAAAATTTCTTAATAAGTAAACATCAAAAAAAATTATATTTGATGAGATGTTAATTATTTTGTCAAAATGTCTGTTAGTTAGTATGTCACCAAATTTTGTGTACGCTCTAACTCAGAAACTAGTGTGAATATCATAACGAAATTTAACCCGAGTTTTGGTGCATTGATGTTAAGAACTGATTAGATTTGGTTGAAATCGAACCATTTTTAGTGAGGGGGGGGGGGGGGGGGAGTTGAAAAAATTAAAATTATAAAAAACAAGAAAAATGAAATATATTATTTAGATTTCTACGAAATTTCGCATATGCTCCTCTATAGGACCTTATGAAAATGCCTCAATATAAGAAATTGATATTAACTAAAAAGAGGGAGGAGGGTTCATAAAATATTTTTGATTTCATATTCTTATAACTTTTTGTTTGTAATAAAATTGTCTTCAATAAGAGAAATTTAGAAAAATCAGAGTGATCGACCATTTTCACTTTTTCGAATCTAAAAAATATTTGATCAAATCTTTGAACTTGATATTTTATATCCGATAATGTTTAAGCAGCTATAACTTTTAAACATTTGATTTAATTGATTTTATACCCTTATTACTTTTTGTTTGAAATAAAATTGTCTTCAATTAAGCATATTATAAATGTTTTGTTAACTTTAACGGTTAGGCCACAATTGTTGAATTAATGTGACATTTTATGTAAAAACCCTTGTATACGTATAAGTAATCAAGTTATAGAAAAATTTTAAATGACAGACTTTTTGAAAATACAGTTTTCTATAAATAAGTTTATGTGGCCTAAACATATAGGATCAATAGTTTGTGAGAAATATTTGGTTTTTTCTTCGAATTTCGAGAATTTTTTCTGAAAAAAGTAAACATGATTCTTCAAAAAAATTTGCGGTTTTACTTATGGAGAAGTACCCTTTACTTATCCTGAGTTTTTAGAAAAATCGGAGTCATCGACCATTTTCCACTTTTTTCGAAACAAAAAAATATTTGATCAAATCTTCGAGCTTGATATTTTATATCCGAAAATGTTTATAGAGCTATAACTCTTAAACCATTGATTTAATTGATTTTGTACTCTTTTAACTTTTTGTTTGAAATAAATTTGTCTTCAATTAAGTTCATTATAAATGTTTCGTTAACTTTAACGGTTAGGCCACTGTGGGTAAATTAATGTGTCATTTTATGTAAAAACCCTTGTATACGTATAAGTAATCAAGTTATAGAAAAATTTTAAATGACAGACTTTTTGAAAATACAGTTTTCTATAAATAAGTTTATGTGGCCTAAACATATAGGATCAATAGTTTGTGAGAAATATTTGGTTTTTTCTTCGAATTTCGAGAATTTTTTCTGAAAAAAGTAAACATGATTCTTCAAAAAAATTTGCGGTTTTACTTATGGAGAAGTACCCTTTACTTATCCTGAGTTTTTAGAAAAATCGGAGTCATCGACCATTTTCCACTTTTTTCGAAACAAAAAAATATTTGATCAAATCTTCGAGCTTGATATTTTATATCCGAAAATGTTTATAGAGCTATAACTCTTAAACCATTGATTTAATTGATTTTGTACTCTTTGAACTTTTTGTTTGAAATAAATTTGTCTTCAATTAAGTTCATTATAAATGTTTCGTTAACTTTAACGGTTAGGCCACTGTGGGTAAATTAATGTGTCATTTTATGTAAAAACCCTTGTATACGTATAAGTAATCAAGTTATAGAAAAATTTTAAATGACAGACTTTTTGAAAATACAGTTTTCTATAAATAAGTTTATGTGGCCTAAACATATAGGATCAATAGTTTGTGAGAAATATTTGGTTTTTTCTTCGAATTTCGAGAATTTTTTCTGAAAAAAGTAAACATGATTCTTCAAAAAAATTTGCGGTTTTACTTATGGAGAAGTACCCTTTACTTATCCTGAGTTTTTTAGAAAAATCGGAGTCATCGACCATTTTCCACTTTTTTCGAAACAAAAAAATATTTGATCAAATCTTCGAGCTTGATATTTTATATCCGAAAATGTTTATAGAGATATAACTCTTAAACCATTGATTTAATTGATTTTGTACTCTTTTAACTTTTTGTTTGAAATAAATTTGTCTTCAATTAAGTTCATTATAAATGTTTCGTTAACTTTAACGGTTAGGCCACTGTGGGTAAATTAATGTGTCATTTTATGTAAAAACCCTTGTATACGTATAAGTAATCAAGTTATAGAAAAATTTTAAATGACAGACTTTTTGAAAATACAGTTTTCTATAAATAAGTTTATGTGGCCTAAACATATAGGATCAATAGTTTGTGAGAAATATTTGGTTTTTTCTTCGAATTTCGAGAATTTTTTCTGAAAAAAGTAAACATGATTCTTCAAAAAAATTTGCGGTTTTACTTATGGAGAAGTACCCTTTACTTATCCTGAGTTTTTTAGAAAAATCGGAGTCATCGACCATTTTCCACTTTTTTCGAAACAAAAAAATATTTGATCAAATCTTCGAGCTTGATATTTTATATCCGAAAATGTTTATAGAGCTATAACTCTTAAACCATTGATTTAATTGATTTTGTACTCTTTGAACTTTTTGTTTGAAATAAATTTGTCTTCAATTAAGTTCATTATAAATGTTTCGTTAACTTTAACGGTTAGGCCACTGTGGGTAAATTAATGTGTCATTTTATGTAAAAACCCTTGTATACGTATAAGTAATCAAGTTATAGAAAAATTTTAAATGACAGACTTTTTGAAAATACAGTTTTCTATAAATAAGTTTATGTGGCCTAAACATATAGGATCAATAGTTTGTGAGAAATATTTGGTTTTTTCTTCGAATTTCGAGAATTTTTTCTGAAAAAAGTAAACATGATTCTTCAAAAAAATTTGCGGTTTTACTTATAGAGAAGTACCCTTTACTTATCCTGAGTTTTTTAGAAAAATCGGAGTCATCGACCATTTTCCACTTTTTTCGAATCAAAAAAATATTTGATCAAATCTTCGAGCTTGATATTTTATATCCCAAAATGTTTATAGAGCTATAACTCTTAAACCATTGATTTAATTGATTTTGTACTCTTTTAACTTTTTGTTTGAAATAAATTTGTCTTCAATTAAGTTCATTATAAATGTTTCGTTAACTTTAACGGTTAGGCCACTGTGGGTAAATTAATGTGTCATTTTATGTAAAAACCCTTGTATACGTATAAGTAATCAAGTTATAGAAAAATTTTAAATGACAGACTTTTTGAAAATACAGTTTTCTATAAATAAGTTTATGTGGCCTAAACATATAGGATCAATAGTTTGTGAGAAATATTTGGTTTTTTCTTCGAATTTCGAGAATTTTTTCTGAAAAAAGTAAACATGATTCTTCAAAAAAATTTGCGGTTTTACTTATGGAGAAGTACCCTTTACTTATCCTGAGTTTTTTAGAAAAATCGGAGTCATCGACCATTTTCCACTTTTTTCGAAACAAAAAAATATTTGATCAAATCTTCGAGCTTGATATTTTATATCCGAAAATGTTTATAGAGCTATAACTCTTAAACCATTGATTTAATTGATTTTGTACTCTTTTGAACTTTTTGTTTGAAATAAATTTGTCTTCAATTAAGTTCATTATAAATGTTTCGTTAACTTTAACGGTTAGGCCACTGTGGGTAAATTAATGTGTCATTTTATGTAAAAACCCTTCTATACGTAAAAGTAATCAAGTTATAGAAAAATTTTAAATGACAGACTTTTTGAAAATATAGTTTCCTATACCATAAATAAGTTTATGTGATCTAAACATATAGGATGAATAGTTTGTGAGAAATATTTGATTTTTACTTCAAATTTCGAGAATTTTTTCTGAAAAAAGTAAACATGATTCTTCAAAAAAATTTGCGGTTTTACTTATAGTACCCTTTACTTATCCTGAGTTTTTTTAGAAAAATCGGATTCATCGACCATTTTTCACTTTTTTCGAAACAAAAAAATATTTGATCAAATCTTCGATCTTGATATTTTATATCCGAAAATGTTTATAGAGCTATAACTCTTAAACCATTGATTTAATTGATTTTGTACTCTTTTAACTTTTTGTTTGAAATAAATTTGTCTTCAATTAAGTTCATTATAAATGTTTCGTTAACTTTAACGGTTAGGCCACTGTGGGTAAATTAATGTGTCATTTTATGTAAAAACCCTTGTATACGTATAAGTAATCAAGTTATAGAAAAATTTTAAATGACAGACTTTTTGAAAATACAGTTTTCTATAAATAAGTTTATGTGGCCTAAACATATAGGATCAATAGTTTGTGAGAAATATTTGGTTTTTTCTTCGAATTTCGAGAATTTTTTCTGAAAAAAGTAAACATGATTCTTCAAAAAAATTTGCGGTTTTACTTATGGAGAAGTACCCTTTACTTATCCTGAGTTTTTTAGAAAAATCGGAGTCATCGACCATTTTCCACTTTTTTCGAAACAAAAAAATATTTGATCAAATCTTCGAGCTTGATATTTTATATCCGAAAATGTTTATAGAGCTATAACTCTTAAACCATTGATTTAATTGATTTTGTACTCTTTGAACTTTTTGTTTGAAATAAATTTGTCTTCAATTAAGTTCATTATAAATGTTTCGTTAACTTTAACGGTTAGGCCACTGTGGGTAAATTAATGTGTCATTTTATGTAAAAACCCTTCTATACGTAAAAGTAATCAAGTTATAGAAAAATTTTAAATGACAGACTTTTTGAAAATATAGTTTCCTATACCATAAATAAGTTTATGTGATCTAAACATATAGGATGAATAGTTTGTGAGAAATATTTGATTTTTACTTCAAATTTCGAGAATTTTTTCTGAAAAAAAGTAAACATGATTTTTCGGAAAAAATTTGCTGTTTTACTAATAGGGAAGTACTCATTACTGAATTTTTTGGAAAAATTGGAGTGATCGAACATTTTCCACTTTTTTCTGATCAAAAAAATATTTGATCAATTCTTCGAGCTTGACATTTTATATCCAGAAATGTTTAAGCAGCTATAATTAATTTTCTACACTTATAACTTTTTGTTTGAAATAAAAATTGTCTTCACTTAAGTTTATCATAAATGTTTCGTTAACTTTAACGGTTAGCCCACTATGGTTAAATTAATGTGACATTTTATTTAAAAACCCTTCTATACATAAAAGTAATCAAGCTAAAGAAAAATTTTAAATGATAGACTTTTTGAAAATACTGTTTCTTATAAATAAGTTTTTGTGACCTAAACAATCAATATTTTGTCAGAAATATTTAATTTTTACTTCAAATTTAGAGAATTTTTTTCTGAAAAAAGTAAACATGATTATTCGAAAAAATTTGCGATTTTACTTGTAGGGAAGTACTTACCCTTTATTTACCTTGAATTTTTTAGAAAAATCGGAGTCATCGACTATTTTTCACTTTTTTCGAATTAAAAAAATATTTATCAAATCTTCGAGCTTTATATTTTACATTGGAAACTGTTTAAGCAGCTATAACTCTGAAACTCTTGATTTAATTGATTACGCTTATAAGAATTAAAATTCTTTTCAATTAAATTTTTTTATAAATATTTCGTTAATTTTAACGGTTAGGCCACATTAGTTAAATTAATGTGACATTTTATGTAAAAACTCCTCTATACGTAAAAGTAATCAAGTTATAAAAAAATTTTAAATGAAAGACTTTTTAAAAATATAGTTTCCTATACCATAAATAAGTTTATATAAACATATAGGATCAATAGTTTGTGAGAAATATTTGATTTTTACTTCAAATTTCGAGAATTTCTTTTAAAAAAAGTACAGATGATTCTTTGAAAACAATTTACGGTTTTATTTATAGGGAAGTACCCTTTACTTACCATGAATTTTTTAGATTTTTTTCGACTATTTTACACTTTTTACTTTATAAGTAATCTTGCATAGACAAAGAGTATTTTTCTTTAATTTTTTCGAAATATCATGCGAGTGTTTAAATTTTGAATATTTAATCAGCAAAATTTTGTATGCCCCTTTATCTTAAATTCTTTGATTGCAATTTACTAGTTTGTTTTTTACTCAGAGAAGTAGATCCGACTTTCTTGGAAAAAATTCCAAGATAATCTTTTTATTGTATCTGACTTGTATATTTATCATACTTCATAATGATTGTATTCAAATTTAATCTTTTAAGGAGAGAGAGATGACTAAATCATTGTTCTCTGGGGAAAGAATAGCTAAATCACTGACTGCTTCAATTTATTTTGATTAAATATGTTCTTTTAAAAATTGATTAAGTTGTAATTATTGAATATACAAATTAATTTCCTTAATTTTAGGTTGAATATTCTTCTGTTGTGGTAGGTGTAGGTGTAGGTGTTGTACAGGGCATGCCGCCACATGCTATAGTTTTGCCATCTTCAGCACAATAGCAAATATTGCATATGTCACTTAACTGGAATGTCGAATTAGGAATGCAGTATCCTTCTTCACCTAAAAAATAGACCCACATTTCGTATTTCTTATTTTATTCCACTGTTTCATTAGTTTTATAATAGGTGAATAAGTACCATAATTTTTAGGGTTACATGTTGGTTGTCCACATTTATATTTATAGATTCTTTCTCCACTACATTCGCAAGTAGTACATGCCCAAGTTATAGGTTCACAGCAATCTATCATTAAAAATATAAAAAATTTAATGCATAAATAAATATAATAGGTACTTTCAATTACTCCGCTCGTTGCCTTATTAAGAAAATTGCCTAGTTCAATTTTAGGTAATTTAGTAGTAGAGCTAAAAATCGGTTTTCTTCCATGATACGAAGATTCTTAATTTTGAAAAATCAGGTTATCAGAATTTCAGAGATATTGTTAGCCCTCTTTTACTAGTCTATTTTGCTAGATCCTGTCTGGTATTATCTTGTTACTTATATATAGGGTGAGGCATAAATATCTCCCACATTTTGAAGTGGTATAAAAAAATGGAAAAATTTAACTAGAAAAAACTGAAAATATTTTTGAAAAGAACATAATTTTTTTTTAAATGTGTTTTAAACATTATATCAGACAAATAAAGGGTGGGGTTCAAAAATGAAGATTCTAGCCCTTTCGACCAAACTCAACCATATTTTGTATAGATATTCTGTGGAATCTCAGAAGGCTAGAAATGCAAAAACTAATCACCCAAAACGGGGTTGAGGGTCAAAAATGAAAATTCTAGCTCTTTCGACCAAACTATATAGAAAATTTGGTTGAGTTTGGTCGAAAGGACTAGAGTTTTAATTTTGCCCCTCACCCCCAATTTTGAGTTGAGTTGTTAGTTTTTCCATTTCTAGCCTTCAGGGGTCCACAGAATATGTATACAAAATTTGGTTGAGTTTAGTCCTTTCAAAAATATATTCAGTTTTAGTTAAATTTTTTCATTTTTTTATACCTCTTCAAAATATGAGAGATCTTTATGCCCGAACCTGTACCTATGTATATGATTGGATGTGTTTTTTAGCCAGTTATATTTGTGAAATAAGTGGGGATTGAACTTGAATCTCGTATTCTAACTAAACTTTTTGAAGGATTATAGATTTTTTATCACATTATTAAATTTACTAAGAGATAGTACTAATTGGTCCGATTTTCCAAAAAGTTAAGTTTAGTCTTTTTTAATTAAGAGAGCGATAATGAAATTTTGTATATGTAAAAGCTGAAAAAATACAAAAAATTGCATTTGAATTTTGATTTGAATTTTACGTTTTACAGTTCAATGAAACTCATTAATTCAAGTCCAGCAATTAATCTGACAGTCTATGTGTCTATGAATGTTTTCGGTAATCTATTGAATGAATATGAATAATGTGGAAAATTAGTATTAAACTCTGATAACGCATAACAAAATTATCTTCAAAAATTATGATTGAAACTCAGGTTAGATTCGCCTATTGACTGATATTCAAGGGACCACCCTAATAAATAAAATTGTGATTGGGATCTCAAAAATATCTGAATTTATTTTTTTAAACATTTTTGGGAAATTTTTTGTATTGGAATATAGATATTATTTATTTATACTTGTTAAATTTTATATAATTTATTGTTATTATTTAGTTTATGAATTTTATAGACTAGGTTATAAATTTGAAGAGTTCATGAATTAGTAAAGAATTTTAATAAAAGATTTTATTAAAAATAAACTCTTTCTTACCAGCAAAAACCGCGTTGATGTAAGATCCAACGCAGAATAACAATAGAAAGGCTTTCTCCTGTTCATGATGAATACTATAATAGTATTTAAATTCACACCTGCTACTATATATATAAGCTTAAGAACATATGTAGTTGAATTGTTTAAATTTTGTCAATGTGATTACTTTGCTATTTAGAATTAATTAACCGAAAGGTTTTTACAGTGACAAACACAGACTATTCAGCCACATAAATCTGATTATTTCTATTATTTTTTACACCTACTTTGCCCAACTGAATCGATTTTCTATTCAAATATTAGTCTTGTCTTTCAGAAATATGTTCGTGTCGTGTTTATGAAATGATATCGAAAACACTTATTTCAATGACTGATTTATTGCGCCACGCAGAGGGGGGCAGCCCTTTACAGAAAGAAAATAGATTTGTTTACAAATTAGGTTGTAACACCTCATCAGCCGTCTAAAAATAATGTCAGATGTTGTGGCTATTGGTAAAATGTCAATGTATATATGGGCGCCAGTAGAATACCAGAACCGAGGCCAGAGAGTTGGGAGCGCCAAAAGCGCCCCACAACTGTGCACTGCGATTAAGCAAGAATAATAAATTACAAAAACAACAAAAAACTAAATGAAATAGCCAGATGGTTTTACTCGATACTCCAGAAGGCAGGTGAAGCCTTGCGAGCCTAGAATTGAGTTTATTCAATTTTTTTGACATTGTATTGAAAAATGTATAAAACACGGAGAAAAATAATTTTCAACCATGATGTTTTTTCTGCCTATGTGTCTGATGGATTCAGATACTCACGATAACGCTAAAATGTTTGTATTTCCAATATCGAGAACTGATTAGATTTTGGGCTTTCCTGTTAAAAAATGGAAAATTTTCAAAAAAAAAAAAAAAATCATTTTTGAATAATTTTTTGAGATTTAAAACAATCGAACATGTGTTTTGCATTATTTTCCTAAAGTGCGAACAGCGTACCGAGTTTTGAAAATGTTTCACTTTTTTTTCCAATTTAAAAATTACTATTGACTAAATAAGTATTAGCTAAGTACTCAACTAGAGGTTATCCTGTCGAGTGCTCATTCATTTTTTTCAAAAATAATTAAATAATTCTCGATATGTAGAATTATCTATCAGACTATTAAATAAAATTATTTAAAAAATTTCGCGGCTAAGATTGTATTGTGGGAACATCTCATCAGAGAAATACTTTTTAATAAACAAACCTACAAGAAATGTTTTTTTGAAAAAATCATTTTGAAAACAGTAGCTTAACAAAAATTATTTAAGTACACAGATTTAAATTTAACTATCCAGCACATGATAAATAGCACCATAATTAGGGTCAAAACATCTTATCGAAATTACATTTTACCTTGATTCATCATCCATTAAACAAAATTATTAAATGATTTAATTAAATCAATCCCGTATGGTTCAATTTTTCCACCAGATTGATGTTGATCAGAAACGACATCAATCAATAATAGTATGCATATGTGTGTAGAAATATTAGAGCCCTCTCTAAATTATTTCTCGATCATCCACCGCTTATGAAGCAAAAGTAATTTAGGAAAGGATATATTAAGAATAGATATGTTTGTAATTTTGATTTTCAATTTATATGAATCAAAATTGCTTAAAATAACTTTCACTCTTCAAGTCCCGCATCCACAGGTACCATTAAGTAAGTCCCTGAAATTTGTTTCTAATCTCCTTCTTTTCACGATGGAAGAGTTCACCCGATGGGTGAACGGCGATTGGAATTAGGTGTACATCGTCTTTGGAATTATTTTGGAATTCATTAGATAATCTATTGTCATCTATTGTCTTCTACTTGGAAATGAAAGTGGAAGTAGGTGTGCAATATTTTAGGTCGCGGGTCACCCCTTGGGTTCATCCCATACTACAGAACTTCCACATTTTTGGTCCAACATCTTCTTGCATTAATAGCTTTAAAATAATAATTTATTTCTTGTAGGTCAATATTTTATTCTAATGTAAATACAAAGAAGGCTATTAATATTTAATGTGATGAAAGTATAATAAATTGATTTTGAATATAAAGAAAGTAATAGTCTGTTAATATCACACTAAAATTTATGATTTTATACAACTACATTTTAATTTGATTGAATTCTTTAATGGAGACAATAAATAGAGTGTCTTCTGCTCGAAAAATAAATTTTATATTTATTTATAAAGAATAATTTTTAAAGAGTTAGTGAAATATTTTAATAAAAAAGTAAGAAAACTAGCTTAAGATTTTACTTACTTTTTATTTATAAAGAGACTCTAGTTTCTTTAAAAATAAAAATTAAGTAAAATTTTAAGGTAGGTTTCTTACTTTTCACTAACTCTTTAAAAATTATACTCTATAAATAAATATAAAATTAATTTTTCCAGCAGAACACACTCTTTTTCTTGTCTCCTTTAATTTATAAAAATTCTGCTACTCTCGGGAAAAATAAACTTTCAATTTGAATTCTATTTGTAACTAGGTGTTGGTTCAAGATGAAACATTTTTTAATAATAAAAAAATTAGGTAAAGTTGCAAGGTTGGTTTCACATAAAATAAAATAAAACCAAAGTGAGTTTTGATTCTATTTGACTAAAACATCAATAATCTTGAAAATAGTTGTTATTGTTATTTTTATTAGTCAAATTTTTACATATTATAATAAACTGTTTGCGATTTCGCACTCCTGATAGGTTCGGTCATGTATTAGTACGTTTCCTTAATCTTCGGTTGATGATTCTTCTGTGGGGGTGCTAGTGGGTGGGAAACAGGCCATTTCGGTACACGCTGCAGTCCTACAATCTTCTGCACAATGACACGTATTACATCCATCACATGATTTGAATGTTGAATTAGGTATACAATTTCTGTCTTCAGCTAAAAAATAGTTTTATATCTATTATTCAGTTTTTTAAAGAGGTTCTTTCGCGACAATCCACACAAAAAGTTTTAGCCTCGTAACCACTCTATAAATATGAACGGTGTTAAAATTTTAGGTTATGTTTTTTAACGTGACTGTACTTTTTACACTACTATATTCTCTTTATAAATGAATCGTTTCCAAGCCATTGTTATTTTATCCCCTCCACTAAAAATAATCTCTCAGATATGATCTTTTTTTATTTTTTTATCAAAACTACGAGGTAAATAATTTCAATTTTTTTTAAGTTACTCCAAATATATTATTCTAATAAAAATAAGATTTTCAGATGGTGAAAGTCCTTTAATGAAAAAAAAATAATGTTCATTTTCCCTTTCCCAATCTACCGTATGTAAAAAATGTCATTTTGAATTCCAATTATTTCATGTTTGGTGTGGTAAATCGTCTTCAAATTTTAACAGTGTATTTATTATGCTTTTAATGACTTATATTCCAAGTTTCGAAAACTTCTTGAATTTTGCAATTGTGAAAGAACTACCTTAATTATATAATAGTTGACAAGTACCACTTTTTTTAGTGAGACAAGTGGGTGGACCACATTTATAGCCTCCTCTGTTATTATATTCGCAAGTGGTGCATGCCCAGTTTATAGGATGACAGCAAGCTATTATTATATATTATATAATATTATATTTTTTAGATTTATTTTCAGAGCAAAAGGAACAGAAAAATACTTAACCTTTAAAATTCATATAATTATTATATAAATAAATAAATATTATTTAAAAAATTATTTCAAACTTGTTTAAAAGTTTTGTTTATAAAAATACATATTAAAAAAACAATAACAACAAGAAATGTCGAAATAATTAATTACCTACCGATACATGTTGGCTGACCGCATTGATAAGTTCCATCTTCTAGACATGTACAGACAGTACCTGCCCAAGCTATCGGTTCGCAATCATTTACATCTAAACATAACAACATATTATGTACATATGTTATATCGAGAAAAAATGTATAATATTTACTTAAGCAAGTTTCAATAATTTTTTATTTAATTTCATCATAAAGACGGAAGTTTGACCAATATTTTTATAAAATTTAATTTAATAGCTCTCCATCCAGATATATTAGATATTACAAAACGTTAAGTAATCATTATTATTATTATTATTTATAAACATGTCGTTAATAAAGGGATATTACCTACTACTTAATGATATCAAATTATCAACGTAATTGAGTTATGTTATCTGTCTATAAAACATGTGGCTGGAATCACATTTTAGTTTTTCTTTCAAAAGTAATACGGGACTATTAGAATAAGTGCAATGTCTGTTTGTACGTAAAATAAATAGGGTAAAAGCTTGAAATTCAGAGCATATAAGATATAGCATATAATATTATGTATTCATTATCCCTGGTACCATAAATCGTATTAAAACCTAAAAATTATTTTGGGAAGGGTCGAATTTTTGGAGGGGGGCAAAATTTTAAATAAATATATTTTAATCATGAAATGAGGAATTTATTTAAAGTCCCTATCAATTACAAAATTTTGCTTGAACTTTTTAAATTTATTTCGTTTTAAAATGTCGATTTTAGTGAGGCCATTTTTAGGTGATTTTTATACCTGTGGGCTTTCAGAAGTGCCTTAATTTGAGATTGTGTAAAGATCTAAAGCATTTCCTGATTATTTCTAATCCAAATAGTTTGATCCGTTTTTGAGATATTTTGAAAAAAAGAAGGAAAAAACTGCTTTTTTCATGCACGTTTACAATACTTTACCATACCCTGTATGGTAAAGTAAAAAATACACCACTCTGCTTAGTTTCAACTTTCTACTCAAGCATTTCGATGATAAAATGTTGCCAGGCCATTACAATTGGCCGAAACCAAACAGATTCTGAAAAAATTACATTATCACAAAACCTCATACTTCCAAGATAAACAATGAATTACCGGCAAGAATCCATGTGATGTAGGTGCTAATGAACAAAATCAAAAGGCAGGCTCTTCCCTTCATGACTAATTTTTAAATATGATTGTAATCCACCAACTCAAATGCATTTTATAACCTAACTTTT
Source organism: Forficula auricularia (assembly GCA_024734495.1). Classification (NCBI taxonomy): domain Eukaryota; kingdom Metazoa; phylum Arthropoda; class Insecta; order Dermaptera; family Forficulidae; genus Forficula; species Forficula auricularia. Next base: position 795,608 of record JALMQS010000644.1, on the reverse strand, counting down.
ATATAAGTTATATAAACATCGTTTAGATTGATGGATATTTTTTAATTTAATTTTCAAATGATAAGGATGGAATCAAATGAAAAGTTTTTTCAACTTTAAATGCATAAATAAGATTATATTTTTTTATTACTTTATTACTTGCACCCACGTTGTTCGATTAGTCGTCTAATAAAAGAGTTGTCCAGTAATTTATTACAATTATAACCTTGTCTTACATAGAATAAACATCGCAAATAATCATAAAAGCCTTCTTTAAATTATAAATTATTTATAATAATATAACAATCAGATTTATCTTTTGGACATTTTAGCTGATAAAGTTGTATTACTTTGCGAATAAATTTCTCAAATCATGACAATTATTTGTTTAATTCTATTAATATGTGTATTAGCTATCAGCCATGTATGCATTAAAAAATTTTCAGGGGATCCCAAATTTATTGAAACAATATTACTATTGAAATGGATGGAAAAATTATAACTTTTTAGAAGAGTATAGGGAAGGGGTAGGTCCAGCTAAATCAGCTCTTAAATAAAATTAAATTAAATAAACAAAAAAAAATATATTTAATAATAAAGAGAAAAAAAATATATAAAAGAAATTATAATTTGCCAAACAGCTTTGTACGTTATTAATGGTTTTTAATATAACAAAAAAAATATATAATTAATAATAAAGAAAAAAAAATATATAAAAGAAATTATAATTGCCAAACAGCTTTGTACGTTATTAATGGTTTTTAATATAACAAAAAATATATACTTAATAATAGGAAAAATTATAAAAGAATTATAATGATAGATAAGTTCAAATCACTCACAGACATGGATGGCCATCCTCTCCCCACTTCCGTATGTGCACACACTCACCATAGACTCACCCCTATTCTCAACCCTATTCTCTCAATCACGCCCTCGCTCTGTGATTTGCCCTTTTTCCCTTCAATCTCCGCAATCCTCAACGCTTGTTGTGTCCACCTTGCAGCCTCGCCTCGCTCTGCCGATTCCTTGGCGGCCAAGCGCTCCCCGCTGTTCACTTCATCCGTCCCCCGCTTACCCCTCTCCTACCTTCGCGCGAGGCCGACGTCGATGAAAATCGCTCATCAGCACATTCCTGTTGTATTCTCCGTTTTAACAAATTAGGGCTTCTCTTAATGGAAAATACCCAGCATATTATTAACTAAATATATTTGTTCATTGTTTGCTCAGACCTTACATCACTTCCTTCTTTTTTGAAAGTTGGCTCCTCGCTAGAGGATCAACTTTACCTCTAGAACTGATCGCACTAAACTTCATCTTGAGCCGGCGCGATCTCGTCAACGGGATTATTAAGTTGGGGTTCCTGGGTTGGTTCGGCCGACGGGACTCGACGACACCAATACCATCCGAAGATTACTCCACCGAGTAAGAAGAGGCCGGTGACCAATCCCGCGGGTAGCACCACGTGTTGGACGTACTTCCGGCGGGAAATCTGGTCTAGCTCATCCCGAAGGCGTTGGAATGGCATCTCTAGGGAAACCAGGTGATGTTTCTCCCGGAGTTTGTCCAATCCGACTAGGGCATCTCGTAACTGTGGCGAGTCTTCAGGAATTCGGTGGAGATTTAGAACGTCAATTACAGGAGGAACATACATCGCTGGACTATTCATCTGGTGATGGAATAGCGTCTGCCCCCGAGGGAGAAGAACTGAGTATTCCGTCCGCAGGCGACATCCTTCCTTCAACTGGAGTGTTCCGACCAGACCCAGGGTTGACTCGACGGGGGAGGGTTCGTTGACGGGTTCGCGACACTGCACCCGCGCACTACGTGGTTCACTAAGGCTGTAGGTCCATTCACTGCCCCTCCACATGGGCTGCCATTGATCGCCGACAGACCCCAAGAGAATTGTCCACTGGCAATATTTGTCTAAGTCCTGGAGCTGTCGGAAGTATAGCGAACTTAGGCAAGTGCGATAATTCCGGGAAGATAAGGCCACTGGATCGCGGCACACCATGGGACCTTGGCCCAAACAACGACGGATATATACGTCCGATAAGGGGGTATATAGCTGGTGGTCGGGAGTTACCGCCAGCCAGTCCGTCGGTGGTTCCAATACAATCTTAGTGTTTATAGTGTTGTTCAAGTCCGGCAGGTTATGCACTCGGTATAGGTCACAAGTAAACCTGTCATCTCGAAGAGGTACGTTCACCACAAACCTAATTGCACCTTTTACACTATACACTCGTAGCAGGGTCCATTGGTAAAACTTAAAGCTATTTTCTATATTTAAAGGGGTCACCCATTCTAGTCCGATTGGTAACCCCGGGCTTAATTCTAATAGTATGGCTAAGAGAGCTCGCGGGCCGATCAGACGCGGGTCCAATCGCCCCGTGGCTGCCGTTTGGATAATGGCGAGGATCTCCATCATCCAATTATGAGCGGACTGGATGCTTTGCCCTAAGCGCCGAATACGTATATGTAATTCGTTGGTTCGGTAAAAGGTCTCACGAAGCTCGCTAATTTCTGCGAAGCTATCGTTGAAGTCCCGATTGACGGTGTTCGCTAATTGCAAAATCGCCGCCGTCAGTTCTTCAATTCTGCCGAAATTTTGCTCAGTCTTTTTGTCGACTTGGTCTAATATTGTAATTTGGTCCTTAAGATAGTGTTCAATTTCGCCCTTGTTCTCGTTGAGTAAATTTAACCGCGCATCAATATCTCGTAAATCCTCCGAATCCGCGGTGCCAAATATGAATTTCAAAACTTGTCCCCCCGCATTTATTAGACCACGTCTATTTCGCTCTGAGGGTAGCATCTCTCTTAGATTATCAATGATCCCGGCTGTCCGCTCAAATTCTTCCATTAGGTAATGGATCTCCTCACCTAAGGGTAGCAGTGGTTCCATTCCATTGAGAGTCGGGTGGGTAAAGGCTAGAATTGATTTCAATTCCCGTCTAATTTTATCTTCCCTACTACCCATCTCCCGAATGTCGATTTCGGTTGCAATCGACCATTCTTCCCCAGAGAACACGATTCGTCCTGTCTTTTCAAAACGTATTTCCCCCGAGACCCAAGTTCCAAGGGTCAGAAGCATGTATGCCACGGCTACCGCGTTCCCTATAAATAAACAGATTTTAAATTAGGGTTTAAGTTCTCCTCCCGATTATTAATTCCCTTAATCATATCCTAATTTAATTGATGCTGAAACAGACATTTCATTCGTCCGGCTTATAGGAAAAGAAGAATGAATGGATTCTATTAGTAATTAAGGATATAGGTCTGTCAGGGAATATGAAATATAAGAAACATCTCCCCCCCACTAATAATCCTTACTTACGCTTGCGCAACCGTAGAGCCCAGTTTCGGATCTTCGGCGATTTTCCGTTCTGGCCACCCCTCCCGGACCTGGGCGGCGTCGAACTACCCTCTCTCGGGTGTCCGCCACTAGTCCCTGGCGGGGGAGTCGACCTAGTAGGGGTAATCACCGGTGTGTCGCTGACCATTTCCTGGGTATTCCGTGGAGTTCCTTCTCCGTCTGGGAACTCGTTCCCCTCTATTGCCCCTTCCGTTACTACTCCGGATAGAGGCCCTGTGGCTCCCCCTTCGTGCCGCGGACTCCCTTCTCCAATCTCCCTCCCTGATGACCTCTCAAAGTCGTTCCTAGCCTCGGATGTGGGGAACAATGCCCTTGTTCGAAGTTGGTATGGCGACCGTCGTTCAGGCCCTACCTCCTCCTCCGGACTCCAATTCCTGTCCCCGGGGTTTTCCGGTTCTGTGCTCGATTCACGAGATGCGGAAGACGGTGTGGTGGGTGCTCTAGGCGAGGTGACGGACGGTGTCACTACCAGTTGCCAACTGCGCCGATGAGGTGGACAGAAGTTCAGGGACGGGGAAGAAGGTGTCTCGATCGGTGGAGTTTTCCTGTAATTTATCCCTTGTCCTAGTTCCTCGTCGGGCGAGTTATCCGCTATATATATGGTGACGCGGATCGGGGTGCCTCTAATGGCGTCGCGGATCATTCTCTTCACCCGGGGCCAATGTAACCGATCCAGTCCGCAAGCTATGCGCGGTAACCCAATGGACTTAATTCCGGCTCGACAAGCGTGCATCACCATATTCCCTAATGACCTCCTTACATCCTTGTATGTTGGTCGGTCGTGACTACGTTCCTTAGTGACGAGGTAGAGCACCTGCTTGCCCGGTACTTGTAGGTAAAGGCAATCCCCCACCTCGGGGTTTAGAGCCTGGAGAGCCTCCACCTCCCCATAACGTTCCCTGAACTCTCGAGCAATACCCGCGGACATCTTTAAGTCTGCGGCAACGCAATGCCCAATGGCCCCTCCGTCGGGATGTTCGAAGAGATTACCCCGGATTTCTTGGAGTTGCGTATCTTGTCCATCTCCCTTGGAAGTGTGACTTGGTTTGAGGCGATTCACGTGCACAACCATGAGATCTCGGCCCTCGACTTCAAGCTCATAGTCTACCTCCGACTTCTTTTGTGTGATGACATAAGGCCCCCTCCATGGTTTGTGGAATTTTTTCGCCTCCCCAACCTTCAGCGCCGGTGTATATAAATATACCCACTCTCCGATCTCGAAATTCTTGATTTTCCGCCTCCGATTCTTCTGGGTATTTCTAGCCTTCCTACTACTCGTATCTTGGATCCGAGTAGCGTGGTGGGCTAGTTCCAATTTCGTTTCCAAGTTAGTTACGAAATCCTCTTGTCCTTCATTTGCTAAGGTTCCGGGGATGTCACAATCCAAGGGTATAGCCATCTCTCGCCCATACATCAGATAGTTGGGCGAGAACCCTGTGGAACTGTGAGGGGTGCTTCGGTATGCTGCTAAGGAGAAGGGTAACCAGTCGTCCCAGTCGCGACCGTCTCTTCTCACATAGTGGGAGAGTTGGTCTGTTAGGGTACGGTGGAACCTCTCTAGGAGGCCATTACACTCTGGATGATAAGCCGTAGTCCGGAGCTTTTTAATTTTTAGGAGCTTACAAGTGTGTTGGAACACCTCGGATAAGAAGTTCCTACCCTGGTCGGTTAGAAGCCGAGAAGGTGTTCCATGTCGACAGATCACCTGTTCCACGAACGCTCGGGAGATTAGCTCCGCCGTTTGGTCGGCCAGAGGTATGGCCTCGGCATACCTAGTGAAGTGGTCGATAAACGTTAGCATATATTTATTCCCCCGCTTGGTAACTGGAAGTGGACCGACGATGTCTAAGGACACCATTTCCATCGGCTGCGTGACTTCTGGTGGTTCCATGACCGGCGCCTTGAGACCTGTCGGGGATTTTCTCTCGGCACAGGAGTGGCACCTACGCACATGTTCTTCGACGTCTTTGTGTAGGTGTTCCCACAGGTAACCCGTTCGTAATCGTCGGACGGTGGCTTCTGTACCCCTGTGCCCTCCTAGAGGGGATGAATGGTAGACTTCGAGGAGATGGGGAACCATCCGCCGAGGGACCAGTAATTTCCACGTGGTGAGGTCGTTTTCGTGGTGCTTCACGTACCATGTCCCATCTGCATTCTGTCGAGTGGTGCTTTGTGGGTCTTGTAAGATTTTTTTACAAAATGTGTCCTTCATTTGCTCTTGTCTAATGAGACCACGACTCCACCCTAGCACCGGTTCCCCTTCGTGAAGTTTTTCCCCATTTTCTAGGTTCACAGAGTTGACCGCCCGGCTCAACGCGTCGGCGTTTTGATGCTTCTTCCCAGGCCGGTATTCCACTTGATATTTATAGTCGGCCAGCTTTAATGCCCATTTTGCCTGTCTCGAGTAAGGGTCTTTTTCTCCCAATGTCCATTTCAATGGGGCATGGTCTGTGATCAACTTAAATTGTTGTCCATAAAGAAAGCACCTAAACTTCTTGGTGGCCCAAACTACCGCAAGCAGTTCGCGTTCCGTAGCCGAGTAGCCCTTCTCGGCCGGATTTAGAGTCCTACTCGCGTAGGCGAGCGGTCGTTCTCTACCATTCTGGAATTGGGATAAGACTGCTCCTAGGGCGACTCCTGAAGCATCGGTAGCCAATATAAAAGGCAGTGAGAAATCTGGATACCCCAATACCAGATCCGAGGTGAGCAATTCTTTCAGCCGGCGAAAGGCCTCCTCGTTTTCTTCCGACCACTGGAACCAAACACGTTTCTTCGTGGTGTCTGTAAGTGGTTTAGCGACATCTGCAAAGTTCGGAATGAACTTGCGATACCACCCCGCTAGACCGAGGAAGGCCCGAATCTCCGTCTTCGTTGTTGGTCTCGGATAGTCCTTGACCGCCTGTACTGTCGCCGGGTCAGGTCTAACCCCCTCTGCCGTCACACAATGGCCCAAATAAATCACGCTCTCGCGGACAAAATTGCATTTGGTTAACTGTATTTTTAAGTTAACCTTCCGGAACCGCTCAAGTACCTCCTCTACTCGGCGGAGATGTTCCTCGAAGGTGGCCCCGAATATTATTACGTCATCGAGATAGACAAAGCAGGTTTTGTCTTTGAGACCCTTTAGTATTTCGTCCATTGCTCTCTGGAAGGTGGCGGGGGCTCCTGACAGCCCGAACGGCATACGGGTATATTCATAGTGGCCGGTGGGTGTGGAGAAGGCGGTTTTTTCAATGTCCTCTTCAGCCACCGGTATCTGATGGTAGCCGCTTGCCAAGTCTAGGGTAGTGAAGTAGTTCGAGCCCCCGAGACTTTCCAGCGTCTCTGTAATGTTCGGGAGAGGATATACGTCCGCCTTGGTGACCGCATTCAAGGCCCTATAATCCGTACAGAAACGGAATTTTTTCCTTGGCCCCGGTCCTTTTTAGGTACTAGCAATGCGGGTGCAGACCAGGGAGAAGCCGATGGTCTGATAACTTCTCCCTCCAGCAGTGTGTCTATTTGTTTGTTGAACTCTGGGCGTAAAACATAAGGGACTCTGTAGGGCCTCTTATAGATAGGCGAGGCTTGTCCCGTTCTTATGTAGTGTTTGACCCGAGTGGCACACCCTAGTTTTTGACCTTCGGTGTAGATGACTTCTTGATAGCGTTGGAGAAGTTTCACAAGTTTGATTTGTCGCGAAGGGGAAGATGGTCTCCTATCTGCCCCCAATCTATTTGAGCGGCTTCCAAGACGTCGACGGGGTCATGTCTTAGTCCCCCGACCTGATAATTATCATTGTCGCCCACGCTCACCTTGCACAGGTTGAGGTCTATGATTGCTCCCAGCCGGGTTAAAAGATCCAACCCGGCAATTCCATCCTCCCTTATATCGAGCGCCCCTATTAAAAAGGTATGTTCGATACGGGTATCTTCAATATACCCGTATACCTTCTGTTGCCCCTTCACCTGCAATCGTTCACCCGTGACTCCTCGAGCCACTCCGCGCTGTTCCTTTAGCGGGGCGTTCGGAACTTCCGATTTTAGGAGTGACACCTCGGCTCCTGTATCGACCAGCAACCGGTAATTCCGGTCCCCTACACGTAACACTAATGTTATCCCCTCCTGGACTCCCGTTTGAACACTCGGGATCCGGGTATCTTCTTTCGGCCACACGCGGGGATTTAATGCGGCCGTTTGGCTTTTTGGGTGCTCGTCTCGTTCGTACGAGCGTCTTGTGTTAAAATTACTTCGGCCAGTCTCCCCTCTATCCGCCGAGGGGTAGTGATTTTCCCTATCCAGAGTTCGTGCCACAGGGGACATATTACGTGTCTCCCGAAGTGGGAAATAGCTTGGATGTCGATCGTCTCGAATCGGGGTAGGCGAACTTCGGTGTCTCCTATTTTGATCCGAAGAAGTACTCCTTGATGGCGACGACCAACGCCTCTCCCTTCTGTCGATTTCACTGCGTCTGTTTTCCCTCTCGTATGGTGACGGTTCGCGCCGTCCTCTTCGCTCGACCTCAGCGCGTCTGTCAGCCTTAGCATCTGTCGAAAGGTCGTAGCGAGAGCGATTATATCCTACGGGAGAGGTCGACCATCGGAGTTTCGAATCGCGTCTACCCCTGTCGCTCCCCCAGGGAGAGAGAGATCTAGTGCTCCCCCAAGGAGAGGGAGATCTAGACATTCTATATTCTGACCCGGCGCGGTCACGCTGACATTCTTGGCGAAAGTGGCCCTGCTGGCCACATCCATAGCACGTGGGAGACTCAGGACATTCCCGCGCGTAATGTCCCCTTCGACTGCAACGATAACAGGTCAGTATACCCGGGCCTCGTTCCTCTCTCGCGTATCGTGGATTCGCGAGGCTAGCACTGGCACGCCGCGATGGCTGTGAGCCCCATCCTTGTCGGTCCCCGGATTCGTGTACCGGTGCAAATGCCACCGCTAGATTAGCCCCTCTCTTCGGCGTTCCTTCGGCCGGACGCTCCTTAGCCCTCTCCTCTGTCCCCTCGCCATCTTGGTGGACGCTCCTTATTCCCCTTGGAGTTCCTAGGTATTCCTTCTCGATGCGCGCCCCCCGTGTAATTGCTTCTTCTAATGTCGCCGGATTCTCTATCCTCAATGTTCTGCCTACCTCCCCTACCAATCCTTCGAGGAAGATATGTAGGAGCTGCTCTTCGCAATTCGCCAGGGACCCCTCTGGTATGTCTTTCGATATACTCCGAAGCCGGTCAGCAAATCCTCTTACCCCTTCCTGTCCCTGCTGGCTTGCGTTGAGTAATTCCCGGAGCTTTTTGCCGGGAGCCTCGGCTCTCCGGAACCGGTCTATCAGGGTGCCCTTCAACTCGGCCCATGTTGCCGGAGCGGTGGCTAGCCCTTTTAGGTACAGGGCGGCCGCCCCTTCTAACTTTACTCGTAATATGCGTACTCGCAAGTTTTCTGGCCAGCCTCCCATCTCCGCCACATTTTCAAATTTTTCCAAATATGTTCTTATTTCCCCTTCCCCCTCTGCTCCTGACCAATTCGGAAGGGAGGTTTGAATTGCCAGATCTGGCCCCGGTTGAACCTGGACCACAACCGGTTGTGCCCCTGCTTCTACATTTCCCCTCTCGCTCCCGTTTTCCCTAACCTGTTGATCTAATTCTGCCTTTTCCCTGGCCAACTCCTCGAGTTGGTGTTTAAGATCGGCGATCTCTTTCTTGAGCGCTGCATCCGCCATTTTCCCGGTTTCTATATATTCGTATTATTTAAAAGAATGAGGGGAGGGAGGATTATTGATTATTTATTCCCGCGGTGTCTTCCCGTGAAGAGTAAGGAATTTTTCTTTTCTCTTTTCTCAGGGAAGCGAAAGCAAAAAAAGTAATAATAAGAAAAATAAAAGAAATATTCAGACACTTTAAACTAGGTGGAAGAAAAACAATATTTAAAGCAATGAGAAGGAAGAAGTTGATATTGCTTAAATAGTAAAACAAGGATATATATATGTAGATTCGAGAAAAAAAAAATTGTCAAAGGAATTTAATAACTAATCTAAGGGACATTAGTAGAAAAAAAATTTAAGTATATATATACACATATATACATATATATATATACATACATATATATATATATTTATTTACTTATTTATTTATTTAAATAAAATAAAAGAAAAATAAAGAAATTAATAAGTGAGTACTGTTTTAGAAAATTTTTATCGCACGATTATTCTGTTTCAACAACAAAAAAAAATTTAAGACCCCAAAAAAAAATGTAATTCTAGTAACGTCCTAAATTGGAATAAAAATAAAAATATTAAGAAGCAAAAAAAATTCAAGACTAAGAAAAGTTTCTATTAGCGTTCTCCTCATCCCCTAAAAAAAAATTTTAACACCCCGGTTCGCAAGAGGATCGTCTTGTTGCAACGATCCTGGTCACACGGCACCATTTGTAACTCTCTGATTTTATGGGCCTTTATTTGATCGTATAGGGAAGGGGTAGGTCCAGCTAAATCAGCTCTTAAATAAAATTAAATTAAATAAACAAAAAAAAATATATTTAATAATAAAGAAAAAAAAAATATATAAAAGAAATTATAATTTGCCAAACAGCTTTGTACGTTATTAATGGTTTTTAATATAACAAAAAAAATATATAATTAATAATAAAGAAAAAAAAATATATAAAAGAAATTATAATTGCCAAACAGCTTTGTACGTTATTAATGGTTTTTAATATAACAAAAAATATATACTTAATAATAGGAAAAATTATAAAAGAATTATAATGATAGATAAGTTCAAATCACTCACAGACATGGATGGCCATCCTCTCCCCACTTCCGTATGTGCACACACTCACCATAGACTCACCCCTATTCTCAACCCTATTCTCTCAATCACGCCCTCGCTCTGTGATTTGCCCTTTTTCCTTCAATCTCCGCAATCCTCAACGCTTGTTGTGTCCACCTTGCAGCCTCGCCTCGCTCTCCGATTCCTTGGCGGCCAAGCGCTCCCCGCCGTTCACTTCATCCGTCCCCCGCTTACCCTCTCCCTACCTTCGCGCGAGGCCGACGTCGTCGATGAAAATCGCTCATCAGCACATTCCTGTTGTATTCTCCGTTTTAATAAATTAGGGCTTCTTAATGGAAAATACCTGGCATATTATTAACTAAATATATTTGTTCATTGTTTGCTCAGACCTTACAACACATTTAAGTGATTTGGCATTTTTTTATCAGTTTGAGGTTTAAGCGCTCAAGTATGAGACCGAAGGGTAATTGATTAATACAAATTTTTAACACATTAACTACAGCCGTTCAAATGCTCCCATACATTTTTTCTGATTTACAGTGACAAATGAGAAAAGAAAGGGTAAGGATAGCAACTAGATTGAAATATTTTTTCTAAATAAAGAAAGCTATGGAATGTAGTACTTTGAAAGACATGAAAGAGTTGGCGTGGGTTAAAGTTAGTGGATGTGGGTGGTTGCAGCAAACCAGTCTTAGGACTGCATACGATGATAATTTTTCAGCCGTATATTCTTAAACTTTTCAATGTGTATTATATAAATACTTTTTGTATGCCATTTAGCGCCGTGAATTAGTCTGATTTTTTACTTTCACATTTATATTCATAGAATATAATGGGGAAGTATTGTTATTCCCTGTCTGGGTCCTGAGTCTTTGAGAGCTTGAATCTCAGAGATGAAAAAAGTTAATTTCATTTTGTAACTCAAGGTGGAAGGAATCGATGGCCTTAATAGTTGGAAACCATATTTAGGACATAAAGCAGGAAATTGTGGTCTCCAGATGCCAAAAAGGGGCCAAAAATCCATTGATCAGTACTTATGCTTGTATCCCCCCTGCGTTTTTCAACCATAAGTCTCAGAGCTACGAAATTCGAAACTTTTAAGCTCGATATAGGCTCGAAAGAGTGTACAGCAAGCTTTTTGTTTTTAGTGTTGTAATTTGATTATTGTTTTTTTCCTCTCTTCTTGATCATATTGCAGAGTTGTGGGGCGCTTTTGGCGCTCCCAACACTCTGGCCTCGGTTCTGGAGTCCTACATGTACTTTTCACTAATAGCCATAACATCTGGCGTAATTTTTGGACGGCTGATGAGGGTTTTAACCTAATTTATAAACAAATCTGTATTCTTTCTGTAAAGGGCTGCCCCCCTCTGCGTGGCGAAATAAATCAGTCATTGAAATCGGAAAACCGGAAGTGGACATTTACATGAAAGATTTTCGTTTTTTTTTTTTCAAAAACGGCCTAAACGATTGTTTTAAAAATTAGTGTACTTATCAAGTGCCATGAGTTATTAGTCGTGTATAAATTTTAAACCGATTGAAATAAAAGAAGGCGGTGTAAATTAGGAGTGTCGCGAAGATTTCAAATAAATGAAAATGTGAAAGTCTTATGGTGACCACACCAAATGTTTTATTTAAATAATTTTAGTATAAATAATCTCTAATTTTTCCTTCGCAAGTAAAATATCTCGAATAAAAAAATTGAAACTGGTCTGTAAACCACACTTTCATTTAGAACATCCCCTTCATTGAAATTCTTTTCTCAATTTTAAAGATTAGAATTTAGAATTTTCTAATTTTCTATCTACTCCATAAAGCAGACTTTCCTCTCATCCCTATTTGATCAATAAGTATTAATATTAATATTAATTACGTCTAATGAGAATATATATCTACTATTTGTTAAACACATCGAATTTGTGAATATCATTATTCTTTTTTGAGACATGTCTAATCAACTTACCTACCTTAATTTCAATTTCATTAAATGTAACAAATTGCTAAACCGTTTTTGAGAAAATCCCCCCCAAAAAGCCTCAAAAAATATTTCTGTCTATCAGGTTTTTCCACAAGCTTGTTATACTTTTTCTAGCCAATACTTAGCTCAAGTTTCAAATCTGACAATAATTCTGAACACACCCTCATAGACCAATTGATTTTTGGTCACTTTTTGTGCTTTGAGAACAACCAATCCCGATTTTTTTGGATCAAAATCCAATTTCTATCTATCAAGGATATCATTTAGAATTGACATAGTGAAAGAAACTTTTATAATCTTGGGAAAAAAAGCTGTCAAAGTGTCAAGTACGGGGAAAAGAATGCAATACTTCCACATATAAATATCTAGATATACATATAAAGGAAAGCAAATAAAAAACAAGGCCTGGCTGAGAATACAATAAAGGCTTTAATACAATAAATATATGTCCCCACTGTTCCAACAAGTGCCAATTTATTATTCCCCCATTATTATTTAAAACTCTACAAGTGTCTTTTTTATATATATTTTTTTCTATATAATTTAATATTCTCTCCATTTTCCATTTGATGATCTCTATAATATTAAATCAATTGCATTGAGGGCTCCCTTTTTGCAACGTTTTTTTATTTTGTGTCCATGATTTATGCCTTTTTTTTTATTAGCCTTTAGTGTATGCATCATGTATTCTTTTGGTGCTCGTTTTGCATTCTCTCCACATCTCAATCATTTAATGTATATTATTTAGTTAAACCTATCATCAAAAATTTAAATAATCATATTACAAAAAAGAGAGTGAAAATGCATTTCATTCATATATTCATATCCATGGGCCGATTAATCTCACCCTCAACTTTTTTTTTATTTTATTTTAATTCTTTTAATATACTTTTTTGTTCCTGCGTCAGCATCGTTTAGATTTAATTCAATTCCGGTGTTAACGTTTTTTTTCCTCTTCCTTGCCGGAGGAATCATGTGAATATTATATATTCTTCTAACTTGAGGAAAAACCAAAAGATGAGTAGATACATTGTGCGTGTGGTTCATTCAGGAGAATGAATTTAAATTCCATTAATTATTAGTCATAAATTAAATATTTAAATTATTTTTTCTCTTGGAAAATATTTTATTTCTTTTTTAACCCATCCTTCCTCTGAACTAATAACCACCACTAGAAGAATATTTTCGTCTAACAAAATCTATTCTCTCATAAAGAGTGTACCATATAATACATACTTTAATGGAGAAATCAATGGGTTTACCCTGTGTTTGATGCAAACCCATTTACATATAACGAATATAGACATACCTAATATCTTTACACAATTACACATATATCATTTATTTGTTATATCTAATTTCTACTTCCGATAAAACAAAATTTTTTATTAAACATGTATTTTAATTAATAAGTTGTTGTAGGGAAATAAGGACAATAGCTTATCCAAGTATTTTTTATTTTATGCCAACGTTTCGTCAACTTTGTTGACTTCCTGAGATTTAAATAGGAAATTTTTTCAATCTGTGCTTATATGTGTTTGCTAAGAATGAATATTTATATAATGACAAATATGCAAAGGAATTAATTTGTTTGAGCCCTGAGGAAGTCAACAAAGTTGACGAAACGTTGGCATAAAATAAAAAATACTTGCATAAATTATTGACCTTATTTCCCTACAACAACTTATTAATTTAATCGATGAACATAAATAATCAAAATAATTTATTTTAATGAATTAATATTTATTCATCTGTATTTAAAATCCTCATTTAAATAAAATTATAATTTTCATGGAAATAAAATTTTATATTGCTATTAGAGTCGAAAATTTTTAAAGGGGATATTGGTAAAAGATTTATTCTTGACGAAGGGGGTAAAAAGAGATTTTTTCAGATATTTTATTGTTTTTCATGTCAATATAAAATTTTCTTTTAAATTTAAGTTTAATTTTTCGAAATATAAAAGTCTGGTGAAGAAAACGCAATCAAATAAGATTTTAGCGGCGGACGCAGATGCCCTTAGTTTCGCCACTTTCAAATTTCGGCTAATATATTATTTGATTTTCATATTTTTAAAATTTATGCGAGAAATCACATAGCTTTTTTTACAGTAAACTTGTAGCAGCCTAAAATGTTTTTGTTTTCAAATAAATAATGATTATTCCAGCGATTAGTAATGAATCTTGAAAATTTCAAGTTGAGTAGTTCATGTCACTTATGATTTTGAGTGACAAAATTTGTTTTCATTTCCATTATCGTTGTTTATTTTGCTCTTTCATCTTATTTAATAAGAAACTAGCCGCGATGCCCGCCTTCTCGTCCTCTTGCTTTAGATCTTCTTTCACATCAACAAATCTATCCCCGCCTCCTGAATCATCTATCCCTCACGTTTCGACCACCATCCGCCCCATCAACCATATCCCTGTCCCCTGATTAGGTATTTAATAAATTTCTGTTTAAATCCTCTGTAAGTTCCAGAGCTTTGCGGACGTATGGTCTGGACCTCCAAATTCCAATACATAGGACATCATCCTATGCTAGGTCATTTTCTGTTTATTCCGCGAAGCTCTGGAATAAAATTCCAGCAAGTGTGAGGGGGGCGAAGTCTCTCGGCGCTTTTAAGGCAAGGTATTTCGATCTATTAATGAGTCAGCAGAAGGCTGGTTGATGGGTGGAGTGAGGCTGAGTTGTTGTATTTTAAAATTTATTTTGTTCATGCAGATCATTTTGTGATATATATATATATATATATTTGTATTTTGATTTCTTTTGTCAATTAATTTCAATAATTTTTTCCTTTTATTTTTTTAAATGTTAAATGAAATTGTTTTTGTACTCTCTGGGTTGAATTGAATTATGTAAGCAGAATTTTTAATGTAATATAATTTATTTCTGTTATGCTCCAGGAGAATTTTATTCTCAGAGCAAAATAAAATCTATCTATCCCCACCCCTGAACCTCATCTCCTAGTAGTGGGACAGAATCTCGTTTGGTTTTGACTATAAATTAATCATGCTTATTGTAATTGTTATTTTAAAGATCCAATCACGTAATATTAGCATGCAAAGTTGTTATGAGACTCTTAGGACCTCTTCACACTAGGCAATTCTCAGACGACGTAATGAAAACTCGAGTATCGTCAATTTGAGTTGCCTGTGCGTAGGATACCTATTCACTTAGCGACTTAGTACCACACACACGGAGAATACTGTGAACCGATTCAGTCTGCTTCTAGGCGTGGTGAACCCTCGTGCAACTGTTTTGGCTCTATTCATTGATAAAGATAAGAGTAAATAAATATTATATTTAATATTGATTTACTATGAGTTAAGGATTCTTGGTCAGTTACTTTCTGTACTTCCTGAAGATGGGTTGATAGCCCGAAATATATATATTGAAAAAGAAAAAAAATTTACATCTTTTAATTTTTTGAATTTTAATGTGAAATAAGTGACCAAGAATCCTTAACTCATAGTAAATCAATATTAAATATAATATTTATTTACTCTTATCTTTATTAAAGATGTTTCACCTTGATCCAACACCACAATCTCTACTAATTATCTATTCATTGACGCAGGGGTGTCCAACATTTTGGCTTAACTGGACGCATTTGAAGGAAAAACAAATGCCTCGGGCCGCATATAAAATTTACTAATTCTATTAATATTTGTTAATCAAAAAATATAAAAGCAAAAATATCATAGCATTATAATCTTTGAGTTCTTTTCCTTCAGGATTTTGTTTTTAAATCATTTATCTACTTCTATTAGCAAATTGAAGTCTTTTAGAAATATGTATATCGAGTTTAATTATTTCTTAACATTTCCAAATTATTGAATTAATTGAATGTTCTCTCTATATATAACAACGAGTATCCAATTAGTCCAGTGCACTAGTCAAAAGGCCATTACTAGACTAATAGAAATTAGGAAATTAACTTCTTTCTACTAGTCTAAAACAGGTCTGGGCTTGTATTTAGAATCCTTGCCTTCGCTCCAGGTCTGAACTTGTATTTGAATCCTTGCCTTAGCTGCTATAAAGAAAGAAAGATCATTCTATCCGGTCACTTTATAGAATTTTTCTAGATTATCATCATCATCATCGAGTATACACTGGTTTGGTATAGGACTGGTTTGATGCAACAATCCGTCTTCACTCGACTCTGTCCCCCGCCAGCTGTTTGACCTCTCTGAATGTCTGGCATCCCATATCCCCAATTATTTGGTTGAAATATTCTAATCTGGGTCTTCCCCTTCCCCTTTTCTATCCCACTTCCCCCTCCAAGATATCCCTAAGCAGTCCCCCATGTCTCAGTGTGTGCCCCATCATCTGACCTCTTCTCTTCTTCAGACTCTTCCACAAGGTTCTTCTTTCTCCGATTCTTCCAAAAACTTCTTCATTTGTAATTTTATCCATCCATTTGATATTCATCATTCTTCTGTAGCACCACATTTCGAAAGCCTCTAATTTCTTTCTCTCCGCTTCTCCTAATTGTCCAGGTTTCACACTCGTACATGGCTATGCTCCATACATATGTCTTCAATAGCAACTTCCTGTTTTCTAAGCTGATTGAGGAGGAGCATAGTAGTTTTTGTTTTGAATTAAACTCCATTTTTTTTTTTTGCTTGGTCAAGATTAATTATTTTTAATTACTGAAATAATAAATATTTAAAAAAATAGAAATTTGAGATGAAAAATTAATTATTTTTAATTGCTGAAATAATAAATATTAAAAAAAAATGAAAATATGAGATTAAAAATAATTTTTAAGTATTCTAATTAATTTGGTTATTTTTGTCACCTGATAGTTGAGCTTATAATTTTGCTTTTAGTGAATTTTTTTCTCGAAAATAGCTTTTAGGTAGGTATATGTAAATTCATATTTCTAAAAAGTAAATTTTTCTTTTAATTCAATATCTGATTGCAGTGCCATACATTCCATCAGAAAGTTTGGAGTTAAAATATTTAAATTTAATACAAATGGTTCAAAATATGCCAAAATTGTGATTATTTTTTCGGAAATCTCGATATATTTTTCACATTCAAAATTGAAAATCTGCCTTTTTAATTTCTTCTTATTTTAGAAAAAAAAATACCTGCTCAAATTGTATCAGATATCTCTCGTTTCCAGTAACATAAATATCTCAAAGTTTTAAGGAAATTTATAATTTTATGTTGGGCCACATTAATTGCTGTGCTGGGCCGAAGGCTGGACATTTTACCCTCAAGGACAGGAGACGCACAAGGGACTCAACTGACGACCTACCTTCCCTGGCAAGATGAGTGAGACTGGTAGAATACACGTAGGATACGCGTCTCCTTGGGAATCACTCCGCTTGTTTTTTTTTTTTTTAATGATATTTATTTATTTATTTATTTATTTATTTATTTATTTCAACGGCATGTGCCTTTAAAAACATTACAAAAAGTAATACAAAGAAACACTACTTAGTAAAAAGTAGAGAAAAAAACAATAATGTTAAACATACAAATACTAAACAACAATACAGAGTAAATCAGATATAATAATTATGATAGTGAGTATTTAAATATATGAAAGTGTGTTTATTTTTATAATTCTAGACATTCTGTTGGTATCTATAGTAAAATTCAAAACGCATGTTTTTTGGGAAAGGGCGTTATAAGCGATGCTTAATCTATAAATAGGGTTGGTTTCGGAATGACGTGTAAATGGAACTGGTGGATAGAATGGTTGATTCTGTCGTAGTGGGTACGAGGGATTGTTCAGTGGAAAAAGAATTTTAAGCTCAGGACAACGAATGGTATCAGACATAATTTTAAAAGTGAATAAGTTGTCGGAAGCAATCATAGACGAAAGAATAGTTGACATGTCGAAAGTTTCAGCGATTTTCAAGTAGTCATGATCGTATCTAGACATAGGGCTACCAGAGAGAGACGCTAGATGTCTCAAAACTTTATGCTGAATTCTTTCAAGTCTAGCTATGTTGGTTTTTAGATTCGGTCTCCAGATTGTTGAAGCATACATTACGACAGATTTAATCAAACTTATGTATAGGTATCTGATACAATTGGGGCTCCTAAAAGCTTTAGTGTTGCGAAATATGAACCCCCAAGTTCGGTTAGCTTTACTAACCACATGATTAATATGTTCATTAAACGTGAGCTTTGAGTCAAAGGTGACACCAAGGTCTTTGATTGAAGTTACTCTAGTGCAATAAGAAGTATCGTCCAGATAGTAATTGTATGAGATAAAATATTCCTTTTTTGAGAATGAAATGGTGAAGCATTTGTCAAAATTTAGAAAAAATAAGTTTGCTTTGCACCAGATAGTTAAGTTTTTTAGGTCGGATTGTAGCTTGTTGCAGTCTGAAACTTTAGAAATGTCAAAAAACAATTTGATATCGTCTGCGAATAGCAATATATTGCAATGTTGAGTTACATTGACCAGGTCATTAATAAATAAAAGAAACAATAGGGGACCATATTGACGAGAGAAGGAGATACACCAGAAGGTGGATCCCCTAAAGCGCCTGTAGGCTGGCCCCTCAATCGTGAAAAGAACAGAGCAGAAGGAAAAGAATCCGGGATCACGAGCCAATCTCAGAAACTTGGGATACAATTCAATATCCAATTTACCAAGGTTTTAGGGGCTTCGAGCAGTGGTATTCTCCGCGCGATAAATTCGGTTAAATTTATCTCCCACTTAATTTTTATTACCAGACCCTATACTTACAGAAAAAATGTCTGGGTATAGCCGGGAATCGAACCCGAGACCTCCGGGTTGCCAGTCAGTTGTTCTGACCATTACACCACCGAGGCGGACGACTCCCTACTAAGTGGATTCTAAGATACTCTCAGGATACTCGAGCTTCCGTTGCGACACGTGGGAATTTCCTAGTATGAAGAGGTCCTTACTCGCACATGGTCGCTTTTTTTATGTATTTCGCTAATTTGTTTTATATCATAAGCTTCATTATATAAACTTGAAATAACGAACACTTTTCTCATTGAATCTGGTTAATTTCCGTGTGTACTAACTGTTTAAATTGTTCCTTTTCAATTCGTCCATTATGTTGAGTAATACGGAATAAGAATTGCAAATATTTGAACCCTTGAAAAATCAAGTAATTTCTTTTTTCTCTCTCTTTTTGTGGGAGAATTCCATTCTGAATTCAAGTGCGTTGCTTTTCATTCAGATGAACAAAATCAATTATAGAGCATTTTAGTAAATTGGATATTTTCATTAAGTCACTGAGGCTGTTGATATCCTCAGGGTCCAACAATGAATTAAGAAATATAATGACCTGCAGTGTGTATTGTTGGTCGCGAGGATGTTATTTAAAAAGTAAAATCCAATTTCGGTAGGCGTTAGTTTGTTGAAATGCCCTGGTTGGTCTTAGGGGAGCAGGAGTAGCCCGGGTGCTCCGTGCATTCTCTGTCTCCACATCCCATGTGCCTCTTGTGCTTGGCTAAGTGATTGCTTGCTCAAATGGAATGACCTCATTCACGTTTTTTTGTTTTTTATTCATTTTACTTTTACCCGTTTACTACTTTCCTCCCATTAGTTATTTTTTTACTTTATGGTTAAATATTGTAATCGTGCATGAAAAAAGTGGTTATTTCGCTTCTGTTTTTCGAAATATCTCAAAAACGGCTGAAACTATTTTGATTAAAAAAATTGGGCTAAACCATTGCATTTCGCTTTACAAAAAAGTCCTAATAAGTGAACATCGAAAAAACTATATTTTTCGAGATAATAATTGTTTTGTTCAAATGTCTGTTAGTCTGTCTAGCTGGCTGGTTGTCTGTTAGTTAGTCTGTGCGTTAGCAAATTTTTGTGGACGAGCTAGCTCAAAAACTAGTGTGAATACCGAAACCAAATTTCACACGTAGTTTTGGTTCATTGATTTTTCGTTTATTGGGCCACGCAGGTGGGGGCCTCCACTAACAAGAAATATTTACATAGTCGGGTGAATTTAATTACAGGAGTATTTACATAATTATAGGAATATTAACATAATATATTTACAAAAAAAATTTCTTTTTTTTTCTTTTTATATACAATTTCTAGCGCATGGCGATTTCCTATAAGTTCTCCTGTTGAAGATGTAAAAATTCATTAATGAACCCCTCATCGCCCTGAAGGTCATATCGTATAAAGTTCTCTGAGAAATTCCCAGGGCGACAAGGGAGGCACCGCTTTATGCCACCACACTCCCTTCCACGAGAGTGATTAAGAGCTGATTAGATTTTGGTGCATTTCGACCCAAAGTTTAGGGGTTGGAGGGGGGGGGTTAAAAATGAAAAATTTAGGCCATTTGAGCAAACTCAACTAAATTTTGTATGGGACTCCAAAAGTCTAAAAATGCAAAAACTAACAGCCTGAAATGGGAGAGGGGCGGGGGTGCAGGGTCAAAAGATGAAAATCTAGGCCGTTGTACCAAATTAAACCAAATTTTGTATACATAATTAGTGGGCCCCCAGGAGTCAAAAAATGCAAAAACTAACCCCCCTTCCCTACACGATTATAAATAATTTTATTAAATATTAAATATAAGTGAGGGGCCAGGTTGTATGGTAAAGTCAAGTGGATGGCCACATCAGAACACGTCAACTTATTCATTTACTTTTTATTTTTTTGAAATAATACTGTTTGTTGATGTTTGTTTCGGTATTCATCTCCGTTTTCTGCTATTTAATAACTTTTTATTTTGAATATTAATATTTTTTCTCTCTCGTTTTTTTTTTATGTATACGTACATAGATATATAATTTATTCATAACAATTTTATAATTCAAATATTTTTATATGAAAGTAATAAAATTCTCAACTGCTTTGCTTCCTCTTACTATCTCTCTTTACTTCCTTATTCTGAATTGATTTATACAAATGTTTGAAATCTTTTATAGTATGTACTTATTTTATTTTTTCCTGTGAGAGTGTTTTAGTAAACGGAATGTTTAACAAAACTAACTTCTAAAGAAACTAAAGGGGATGAAATGAAATTTTTTAGATTTCGATATGATCAAAAGGCTTTTGTAAAAAAATTATCTCAATTTGATGTTAAGAAGATACATACGTGTATTGGGCTCAAGTTTCCTCTCAAAAACTGAGCTTTGAGAGGGGTCCCGTAACTAGACCAATGTCATCAAAATATTTTCATAACTTTTTGCTAAGATATGCTTCAAATTTGTTCTTTAAGGTAGTTCTTTCGCGATAATCCACACAAAAAGTTTTAGCCTCGTAACCACGAGTGTTGTAGATATAAGGGTGCAAATACACTACTAGAGAAACTCTAGATAGAGAAGACAATGTCCGCTAATCAGATTAAAGTGGGCATGAGCACAAGTGCAGCTTAATCTAATTGTTTTGAAATAAGTGATACTTAAGGTAGTTCTTTCGCGACAATCCACACAAAAATGTTTTAGCCTCGTAACCACGAGTGTTGTAGATATAAGGGTGCAAATAGACTGCTAGAGAAACTCTAGATAGAGAAGACAATGTCCGCTAATCAGATTAAAGTGGGCATGAGCACAAGTGAAGCTTAGTCTAATTGTTTTGAAATAAGTGATACTTGAGGTAGTTCTTTCGCGACAATTCACACAAAAAGTTTTAGCCTCGTAACCACGAGTGTTGTAAATATTCTAAGGGTGCAAATAGACTGCTAGAGAAACTCTAGATAGAGAAGACAATGTCCGCTAATCAGATTAAAGTGGGCATGAGCACAAGTGCAGCTTAGTCTAATTGTTTTGAAATAAGTGATACTTAAGGTAATTCTTTCGCGACAATCCACACAAAATGTTTTAGCCTCGTAACCACGAGTGTTGTAGATATAAGGGTGCAAATAGACTGCTAGAGAAACTCTAGATAGAGAAGACAATGTCCGCTAATCAGATTAAAGTGGGCATGAGCACAAGTGCAGCTTAGTCTAATTGTTTTGAAATAAGTGATACTTGAGGTAGTTCTTTCATGACAATTCACACAAATGTTTTAGCCTCGTAACCACGAGTGTTGTAGATATTCTAAGGGTGCAAATAGACTGCTAGAGAAACCCTAGATAGAGAAGACAATGTCCGCTAATCAGATTAAAGTGGGCATGAGCACAAGTGAAGCTTAGTCTAATTGTTTTGAAATAAGCGATAACTTGAGTGTAGTTCTTTCGCGACAATCCACACAAATGTTTTAGCCTCGTAACCACGAGTGTTGTAGATATAAGGGTGCGGAATAGACTCGCTAGAGAAACTCTCGATAGAAATAATGTTAAGACAATGTCCGCTAATCAGATTAAAGCGGGCATGACCACATAGTGAAGCTTTAGTCTAATTGTTTTGAAATAAGTGATACTTGAGGTAGTTCTTTTCACGACAATTCACACAAAAAGTTTTAGCCTCGTAACCACTCTATACATATGAACGGTACTAAAATTTTAGGTTATGTTTTTTTAACGTGACTGTACTTCTCACACTATTTTTTCATGTTATTTTATGCCAATAATTATTATCCACTAAAGTTTCTAAGTAGGTATTTTGTTTAAAATTTTTAATTATTTCATATTTTCCTGTCTTTTTCTTTTATTCCTCCATATTACTCGTTACAACGTTGCCGGATCGTTTCTATGAGACTGTTCTTTTATCGACTCCACTAAAAATAATCGCCCAAATATGTTTTTTATTTTTTATCAAAACTACGCAGGCAAATAATTTCAATTTTTTTTTAAGTTACTCTGAATATATTATTCTATCAAAAATAAATTTTTCATCAAGATGGTGAACGTCCTTCAATGAAAAATAAATAAAATAATGATCATTTCTCACCGTTTCCTGCTACCATATGCACAAAAATTTCATTTTTAATTGGAATCATTTAATGTTTGGTGTGGTAAATCGTCTTCAAATTTTAACAGTGTGTTTATTATGCTTTTAATGACTTATATTCCAAGTTTCAAAGACTTCTTGAACTTTTGCATTTGGGAAAGAACTACCTTAAGAGATAAAAACACCAATTAGTTTTAAAATTTCTTTTAAAATTCTTTAATTGATATTGTAATGGAATTGGATCAGAATTAAATTATTATCAGAGTTTCATCCTTTAATATGCCAAACGTTTCGTCATTTTATTTTTGATTTCTTCTCTGCCTCACTAAATAACTTTCAATTGTCTTATGTTGCTGAAACTATGAAATAAAACATATCAATAAATTCAAAATTAATTAAGACAGTTACAATTGTCTCTTGTTCTATTAAATATATCATAAAACACCAAGTCAAAAATAAAATGACGAAACGTTTGGCACATTAATGGATAAAACTCTGTAAATACTTTAGTTCTTATCCAACTCCCTACGAATTTAATTAAAGAATTTTAATTATGGATGCGATTAATGAAACATTTCTTTTAAAATATTATAGACATATATAATAGCCCAGATTAATTTGCAGCAACGTTAGCGTAATGCTGCCGACAGGTACCGCTGATGCCGTCGGTATATTTGCGGCAAATTTGAAATATAATTGTAATTTGAACTGAATTTTGAAATGAAAGACTCCAATTGATTTTAAATTAAGAAACATTAAATATATTGATAATTATTCCTCCTCCCCCACCCCCTCACCACTCAAAAATTAAATATTCAATTCGCTTTTCTTTGCACACAGAAGAAGAAATTAATCACATCTTATTTGATTTATATTTTATAAATTATTTGTTTATTTTTTAATAATTTGTCACTTTTTTATAATTTTTTAAAAATGTAAATTTTGTTATTCTTATTTTTTGATTTTTACAAAATTGAACGACTTAAGACACGCATGCCCATATGAGTTTCTCATGGCAATACTGGAGGGAGCAGTCTGTCATACAAACAACACCTGATGTCTTTTAAATATTTGGAGCCTTATATCGATTATCGATCCCAAATTTTAAAAAAATGATATAATATAATTCCCCTCCTCACACGATCCCACTTATTTAAATAATTCTAATTCTATTTCCACACAAAAAATATCACAATGCTGTAGATTGTAGGGCTGAAGGCACGCACGAAAAGCTCGTATTTAATAAATTATTATAGAAACACTTTCGTTAGCTTCTGTCAGATGATCTAATAACGAAACAAAAGGTGATATTTGGAATGAAATAAGAACACAAACTAAAAGATAAATTGACATAGAAAATCGGTCTAAAGCTTTTTATAACTAAATTATAAACTGTATGTGCACAGAGTCTGAAGGGGTTAAGTCACGATATATTATGTGCGTATTTGTGTGTATATCAGCCTATTCAAATGAAAAATAAATAATTCAATTTTAGAGAGATGAAATAGTATAGCTTCAAGAGACACAGCCGTTTTAAATCAATTAATAATAACGGATTACAGTCTGGTTAATCCTTTCAAAGCGTATTCCGATTATACGCGAACAACACGACTGGCACTGGAAAAGCTGTTTTAAATCTAGTACAATTACTAATTCCGCTTTTTATATGGTCTTTTTTTATTTGTATAAATTCTCTCTCAAATGGATGATAAATATTGAACATTCCCAATGATTGGTGTCCATTGTTTTCACAATGTATCTAACCTAAGATAGACGGTAAATCAAACAGAACAGCAGTACTGGTTTCATCAAAATTGAAGAAAAAATAATTTTTTTCCCAAATTCGATACGCTCTTAGTAAATTTTGATGATTTAGAAACTTTTTGTTAGTAAACAATTTTAACTTGAAATCTGAAACTTTGACAGAATATTGTAGCTTGGTAGTAGAAATTTTTCAATTCTCAATTCTGATACCCATCTTATCTCAAAGTTCATCCTGGTATTAAAATATTTATATTTCCAATGCGAAGAACTAACAAAATTTGAGTACTTTTGCTTTTGCTATTTTATTTTTAAAATTTGTCTCTACCCCCCGGGGTCAGGTTTTAGCCGGATGCCTCGAGTCGGATTCGAACCCGGGTCCACTTGGTTAGCAGGCTGACAGGCTAACCCCTAGCCTACCTGACCCCCCAATATTGAGAATTAATGCTTTGTTATGATAAAAGCATAAACAACTGTAGCAAGAGTTTTTTTCAATTTCACTTTTAAAATTAATTGGTGTATAGGTATATTTTAAAGCATATTAATAAAATATTATTTTGAAATATACTTTATTGGTTGTTTTGTTGTAATAAATAAATACAACTTAAAATAAGCTGAGGTGTTCTGACTTTACCATACACCCAGACCTTCATTTATAATAACAAATATTTAGTAGGAGGGGTTAATTTTTGCATTTTTAGACTTCTGCGGGTCCCACTGATTTTATGTATACAAAATTTGGTTGAGTTTGCTCAAATGGCCTAGATTTTTAATTTTTAACCCCCCTCCACAAACATTAATTTTGGGTCGATGTGCATCAAAATCTAATCAATGCTCTTAATCTCAATGGACCAAAACTACGTTTGAAATTTGGTTTTGATATTCACACTAGTTTTGAGCCTAGTTTGTCCACAAAAATTTGGTAACGCACAGAATTATTATCTCGAAAAATGTAATTTTTTCGATGTTCACTTATTAGTGCTTTTTTGTAGATCGAAATGCCATGTTTTCTGCACAATTTTTTTAATCAAAATAGTTTCAACCGTTTTTGAGATATTTTAAAAAGAAGGAAGAAAACCACTTTTTTCATGGACGATTACAATACTTGACCATACCCTGTATGGTGATAAAAAAAATGAAAATAAATAAAACAATATCCAAAACGTTTTTAGATATCTAACCATTTCGGGAGCAATTCTTTTGTTTGCTTTTTCGTCTAACTATTAAAATGTTAAAAGTGAGAAATTGAAATTATGAATTCTTATTTAAAAGATTCTTCTAAAACTAAAGTGACTTAATTTTTTAAATTATTTTTAAATTGAAAGGTTTTTTTAGTCACAACTAATAAAAGACAATAATTTCAGTTAATTATTATTATTTATTTTATTGATTCACAAAACACTTTAGGTTGTTTGTTTGATTGTATTGTTTGGGCAAGTTTTAATGTTTATATAAAAGAAAATGTAATGAAGGTGTATATATTGATATGTATTATTATAAAAATGAATTGACTCTTAATGGGTTTCTAGAATAGATTTGTTTGTATTGATAGTTTTATTTAATTGAGAATTGATTACGTAATATGACAATAAAGAAATAATAAAAATAAAAATATATAATATTTCAATTGATCATCAGTTCAAAATAGATTCTAGTCAATGATAAATGTTTTTTATGAATTACTGCTATATATCAAAGGTGGCCACAACGTGGCTTGCGAGCCGCATGGGACTCTTCAGTCAATCTCGTGCGGCTCTTGAACCCTCTTGAATAATACTGGTTTTAAAAAGTACAGTGTGTGGCATAATCACATTTTGAAGAATTATAAAAAAATGAAAAAATTGAACTAGAAAAAAAACTGAATATATTTTTGAAAAGAACATAAAACAATTTTTTTTAAATGTGTTTTAAACATTATATCAAACGAAAAAAAGTGTGGCGTTCGGGGGGGGGGGGGCAAAAATGAAAATTCCTGCCCTTTCGACCAAATTTTGTATACATATTCTGTGGAACACCAGAAGGCTAGAAATGCAAAACTAACCACCCAAAACGAATGGTCAAAAATGAAAATTCTAGCCCTTTCCACCAATATCAACCAAAGTTTGTATACATATTCTGTGGACCCCCAGAGGGTTAGAAATGCAAAAACTAACCACCCAAAACGGATGGTCAAAAATGAAAATTCTATTACATATTCTGTTGACCACCAGAAGGCCAGAAATGCATAAACTAACCACCCAAAACGGGGGATGGTCAAAAATGAAAATTCTAGCCCTTTTCAACAAAATCAACCAAATTTTGTATACATATTCTGTGGAAAACCAGAAAGCTAGAAATGCAAAAACTAACCACCCAAAACAGATGGTCAAAAATGAAAATTCTAGCCCTTTCCACCAAAATCAACCAAAGTTTGTATACATATTCTGTGGACCCCCAGAGGGTTAGAAATGCAAAAACTAACGAACCAAAATGGAGGGATGGTCAAAAATTAAATTTTATGTATACAAAATTTGGTTGAGTTTGGTCAAAAGGGCTAGAATTTTTTTTACCCTCCATCCCCTTTTTAGTTGATAATGTTTAAAATACATTTAAAAAAATTTCATTTATTTTCTTTTAAAAATATATTTAGTTTTTTTCTAGTTAAATTTTTTAATTTTTATATATCTCTTTAAAATGTGGTAGATCTTTATGCCCCACCCTGTATAATATTTAAATTTAAAAATAATAATACAAAAATTAAATTAATTCGTAATGTTATAAGTAGAGCAAAAAATATATGTTACTTCATTTATATTTTATAAAATAAAAAATGATGTCTTTTTAATAAATCATTAATTAATCTCCAAACAATCTGGCTCGCTTTGAATCAGTTTTATAAATTTGTGACTCCCAAAGTTAAGGTTAGTGGCCACCCCTACTATATATGATTGTTATAAATCTGTGAAATATCTATGTTAATACTCGTAAGTTAAGGATGGTTTATGTATATAAAGTGACAATTTCAAGAACTTGAACGAAATTTATGTTTAAATTCAAACTTCTATATTTTTTGATTTGTGTAATTGTTTAAAAAATTTACGAAATGTTTCATTTTTCCAATTTTTAGTACTACTGAAGATGGTCAACCAGTGGTGACCGAAACTGTTTTGTGAATTAATAAAATAAATAATAATAATTAACTGAAATTATTGTCTTTTATTATAAAAAACCTTTCAATTTAAAAATAATTCTTATTTAATTCAAAAATACTTTTTTTGTTATCTTTAAATTTAATATGAGAGATTGCCGATAGAAATAGATTTTAATTTTCTTAGATTTTCGTGAGAACTCCTTGAACTTATGCAACCAGAATATTTCTTTTGTTCTCGCAATGCCTACCCTATTGAATAAAGGCGTTTATTATTCTGGTTATCCCGGAAGTTTGTTGGCTTAGTAATTATCATGGCATTCATTTTCTCTCAAATAATCATCTTATCGAACCTAAGTGGCTCCTAAACAAGTAGGCTTGAGTTCAAGTTCTCTTCTAGTCAACAATTTTGAACATTTCCAAAGGCTCATCAAATATTATTCTTGTGTTTCTTCTTCTCGACCATTTCCTGTAATATTATTTTTCACCACTTTAAAAGTGAAATAGATTTAATAGAGTTTGATCCCTCAAGATTTTAAATTTATATATTTTAAATAATTCTCATAAATATGAGAGATTTTAAGTTGCCGATAGAAATAGATTTAAATTTTCTTAGAAAATCATAAGAAAGTGTCATCTATTAGATCCAATGAAATGGATTATTTTTAATTATTATTATTTTTTTTATTATTTATTTATTTATTCATTCATAATTCTTACAATTTAACTTTACACAATGCTCTGAGGCAGTTTCCCTCATAAAAACGAATAATTAACATAAAACAAAGAAGAGAAAAATAAAGACAAGTGTGTGCGAAAAAAGAAAGCTCCAGCGAAAGGAAGGTGAGAGAGCCAGCAGGGGGAAAAAGTTACACCATAAAAGAGAGACGCCAAAAAAGAGACGCTCACTCCCGAAACCCGCCCCCGCGAATACATGCCAAGAGACCACGATTGAATATAAGTTATAATTATATGTTATTTTTAAATCTATTTCTATAGGGAACTTGAAATCTCTTATATTCAATTTGTAAAAGTCATTTCATTGCCCTTAGAATTTTGAAAACATTATAAATTCTAAACACTCAACCATCTTTAATTAAACTACATATATGGCATGGCTATGTGCTTAAATTTAGAATCACTAGATCACGAAATTTTACAATTGAAGATTTAAATTTTTGATTAAAATATTTAACGCGTTTATATATTATGTCAGAGGAATTCGCACCTCATAGAATAGCTAAATGGTCCGGATTGTTATTACTGGCACTCGGGGGTGAAAAACAACCTTTTTGAAATAAAGTTAAAAATATCACTGCACCACAACTTAACAATGGATTCCAATAGAGTTTTATAAGCTGATTATCATTCAATTTCCCGATTTTTTACAACAGGTCAGAGTTTAGAAATATTATCGGTCAAACCGACGAATAAGGAAATTTTGATCTATTTTCGAGTCTCATTAGATATTAAACAGCAATATTTGAAATCAAAATATTTTGTTGGCATAATAAAAAACCGCTTTCTTTTTGATTTCAAATTACCACTTTGTTTTTAACTAAATTAGAACTCGAGTTATAACTAAAAAAACTAAGACCATGTGTTTTTATCTATGTTTATTATCATTTATAATAACGTAGTTTTAGTTTTATAGTTACAACTTGAGTTCTAATTGAGCTAAAAACAAGTGGTAATTTGAAAATCAAAGAAGAAGCTGTTTTCTATTAAGTCAACAAAATATTTTGATTTCAAATATTGCTGTTTAACTTTCCAGCGGGCGCGCTGTGTAATTCCCCTTGAGCGGGCGCTTGTCGTAAATTTTACATCATCAAGTTTTCTCCATATAAATGGTGTTTTCTTTATATAAATGTTAGAGAATTGCTATAAGGTTATGAAAAATGATAAATGACAGTACTTTAAAAAAAATATATTTTACTTTCTTAAACAAAAAACGAAACAACACTAAATATTTCTTCTAGCTCTTTTTGTGTAAGCGGCCTACGAGGCATAATGGAACACAACTAAAACCAAAAAATACATTTAGCAATAAATAGAAACGATATAAAATCAGAAAAAATGAAAAAATTAGTTTATTTAATATACTTATACTTTAAGGCGCGTGTCGTAAAATTTACGCTCAACGGAATTCCCAAATATCAATCAATAACAAAAAGTTCTAAGCACACCTGTAGTTTAGAAAAACCCTGACCCTCGAATAGATGGGAGCTCGATTCTTGCGACTAAGTTTTGAAAGTGGTGGAAGCGATAAGGCGCATGTGTCATAAATTTTGCGACAGCTCGCCCGCTGGTAGGTTATATCTAATGTGACTCGAAAAATAAGGCCTTTTTCGTCCGAAAATATCTCAAAACTCTGACCTGTAGTAAAAAAAAACAGGAAATTGCATGATAATCAGCGTATAAAATCCTACTGGAAACCGTTGTTAGATTTACGGATACAAATTGTTGAGCAGTGTAACCTCAACCTATTCATTGAAAAAGTTTTTGTTTTGCCGAGAGTAGCAGAGTTGTTGATTCACAAGGAGAAACAAGAGGTTGTCCTCTGCTTGATGCAAATAAACATACACACATATATATCGAGATGATATATATGTGTGTATGTTTATTTCCATCAAGCAGAGGACAACCTCTTTGTTTCTCCTTGTGAATCAACCTATTCAATCGGATCTAATAGATGACACTCTCTTATAATTTTCTAAGAAAATTTAAATTTAATATTAATAAGATGGCGATAGCTCACCCCTCATTAGACCACCTGAGAAATTTAGGCCTAACGAGTCTTTAAATAATTCCCACTTTTTTCTTCAATTATTTTTTGCATTTGGTTTATATTTGGATCTGTTATAAATGTTTTGTCATTTTTCTTTCATCTCTAATTTAATTCGACTCTGAAACGACTGGTTATCAATCTAGAATAACAGAAATGAATAATATTCACGGATACAGGGTAGTTTATAATTAGTATCCGATACACTGAGTGACATTTATTTGTTCTGTTGAATTGACAGGATAAATAGAAACCGCTTACTCTGCTCCCTTCCGCCCCTTTGGATCAACCAACCCTTTAATACAGCACCGAGTGTCCTTCACTGTACAATATAGGTCATTGATAATAAATACAAGGTTATAAATCGTGAAAGCAGAGTACAAAACAGCAAGCTCTCTAGTGCTATTATCATTATAACCATGATAATGATGCTGATCATCAGGACGTAATACCATGATTGAAAACAAACCCCGAAATTCGTGTTATTATTTATTTAGCTATGTTAGTAAATTATCGATTATTTAATTAACAGCAAATTGAGTCATTAAAGGAAAAGTTGTTTTTTTATGGTTTATTTGTGATTGTTGTTATCAAAATGTAGTGTTTTCATTTGGTTGAAAGAGAACTAGAGATAATAGGTTTGTTTATCACGACTTTGGAAAATCAAACACGGTAATATAGAATCAATCTTATTCAATTGAGGATTTGTTTTTAATTTATTTATTATTTTTTTATATTTGATAATAAATAGTCATTCAGTTAAACTGGGACTTTGATTATGTTTAGACACTCTCCTGTGATGTTTTTTGATTTATGAAAAACCAAGGTAATTAAATTAAAGAAGTAATTTTTCAAATGATTTTCAATTTTTTTCATATTATAAATAAGCCATAGAGGAAATTCAATCTAAATTTAGAAATTATTAGAACACTGTTAAAAATTTCTTTTCTAATTTTTCTATAAAATAAGCTGAGGTGTTCTGATGTGGCCATCCACTTGACTTTACCAAACAACCTGGCCCCCCACTTACATTAATATTTAATAAAATTATTTATAATCATGTAGGGGAGGTGGGGGGTTAGTTTTTGCATTTTTAAACTCCTAGGGGCACACTGATTATGTATACAAAATTTGGTTGAGTTTGGTAAATGGCCAAGATTTTTATTTTTTGACCCTAAACCCCTCCCCCATTTTGGGCCGTTAGTTTGTTTTTGCATTTTTTTGACTTCTGGGGTCCCACTGATTATATATACAAAATTTGGTTGAGTTTGGTAAATGGCCAAAAAATTTATTTTTTGATCCTACCTACCCCCCCCCCATTTTGGTGAGTTGTATTTTGCATTTTTAGACTTCTGCGGGTCCACTGATTATGTATACAAAATTTGGTTGAGTTTGCTTAAAAGACCTAGATTTTTAATTTTTAACCCCCCCCCCCCCCTCCACCCCCTTAATTTTGGGTCGATATGCACCAAAATCTAATCAGCTCTTAATCTCAATGGACCAAAACTACCTGTGAAATTTGATTTCTATATTCACACTAGTTTTTGAGCTAGCTCGTCCACAAAAATTTGGTAACGCACAGACTAACTAACTACCAGACAGACTAACAGACATTTTGACAAAACAATTATTATCTCGAAAAATATAATTTTTTCGATGTTCACTTATTAAAGTTTTTTTGTAGACCGAATGGTTTCGCTCAATTTTTTTAATCGAAATAGTTTAAGCCGTTTTTTAGATATTTTGAAAATAATAAGGAAAAAAACCACTTTTTTCATTCACGATTACAATACTCGACCATACACTGTATGGTAAAGTAAAAATGGGAAGTCCAGTCACAAAATTTTTTAGTATTATTACATACAAGCTTTGTAATCTTCACATTTTTTACTAATACACATCTAATTAATACAAGAAAAAGTAAAGTTACAATTTATTTTTTTATTTTTTCAATAAGATAATGTGATTTTACCAATATAATATATTATTTTTTTACTATAAGCGTATAAGCAATCTTGTAAATTTCCTATCTATTTGTAATGTAAACTTATAGTAAATCTACAATGTTTTTAACAGTGTAGCGTAACCTGCATTCACTGCAATCAACAGGCACCGTGTGAACAGTCAAAATAAAAATTAAATATAGGAGCTCGAAATGGGAGTGCACCAAAGGATTTCTCAGGAGGTTCTGTTGTAAATGTTTTTCTTTTTCTGAAGAGTACAAAAATATTCTTTCTCCTCAAGATAATTTAACGAAATAATATTTTTCCATCTCAATATAAAATACCTATTCAGAATATAGAGTGTAGGAAGGGAGGTCGTACTGAATGTTTTGCAGGGGTCCAGGTAGCCTTAGATATCCTCTGGAAATTACTAAGTATATCAGAGATAAAAAATATGTTATGTGGCCATCTCATGGTTTTACCATATACCTCCCACATCCCCTAAAGTCCTAAAGAGTAACTATTTAAAATTTAATCCAAATCGGAGAAAGGGTTCAAATTTTTAAAAAACCTTACCACCCTAATTTTTAGTCCGGTTTCAATCAAAATCTAACCTGCTCTTAATCTCAATATAAAATATATAAATATAAAATTTCGCTTTGATACCTTCATTGGTTTTTGACCTAGAGCGTACTTCTTCTTCAAGTGCCATACCCGAAACGGGTGTCGGCACCTTTCCACATATACCTGTGCTGAATGTGTTTAGTTCTTTTACACAGATATACGGGAACTACTTTTTAACGCCGCGTCGGTTCCGAACGGCTAATTTGGAGAGATCACTTGGCAATTATACTCTTGGTAGGTTATCATTACTTTCCAAGAGGAGGCGACTGCAAATATCTATCTGCCGAGACTTGGTCTCGAACCAGCGATCTCCGAGTCAGCGACCCAACACTCTAGCCACTGACCAACAGTCGCCTCACCCTAGAACTGAAAAGTAACTGGTTTCAAACGCATCCCTTTCGTCATCTTCACTTGGAGGCACCTGTTCGTTTTCGATGGACAAAAGCTCGATTTGGTCCTGAATCTGATTGAATTCCTGGTAAATCGGGTTCCAGGCGCAATATCATTTGCATCTGGTTCCTGCAATGATTTGTGAAAATTATCTAGTCTCGTTAATTGAGACTTGAGGGCACCTCTTTTAATTTTTAATTGTTTTAAATCCATTTCTAAAAGAGTGTTTTCACAAATAGAATACAACGGAAATGAATTAGTAAAATATTAAAAAATGATTTGTGATAAATGAAAAGGAATTACTTAATTACTCCACTTTTTAACCGACTTCAAAAAAGGAGGAGGTTCTCTATTCGATTGAATTTTTTTTTTTTTTTTTTTTTTTTTTTTTTTTTTTTTTTTTTTTTTGTGCCTATGTTACCTCATATCTCCGCCAATTGTCAACCGATTTTGAAAATTTTTTTTGCATTGGGTCCAGTCTAGCTTCCGATTGGTCCCATTTTTTTTTCGATTTTTTTTCATAGGTATTAGACCTTTTTTATTAGGTTTGTTTAGGTTTGTTTAGACCTAACCTCTTTGTTTATGAACCGATTTCGATGGTTCTTTTTTTATCCGAAAGGGGTGTCTTAGGGATGGTGTCATATTAATTTGATCAAGTTCTGATGATATAATCACTATTAATAACATCACTAAAAAGAGAAAAATAAAAATTTTTAAGAAAAAATAAAAACCGACTTCAAAAAATTAAGTGCAACAAATATAAAAATACACTAAAAGGTATAAAATAATTATTATCTTATTTAGTTACAACTAAACGACGAAATATTAACACGAAATTACTTTTTGAAGTTGGTGCCAAACATATACCTTTTATGAATCGCACTCGACGGATCTTACTTAGTACGTTTGGCGGGTACGCTCGCTTATAGGTATAGTTTGTTTGGCACCGACTTTAAAAAGTAATTTCGTGTTAATATTTCGTCGTTTAGTTGTAACTAAATAAGATAATAATTATTTTATACCTTTTAGTGTATTTTTATATTTGTTGCACTTAATTTTTGAAGTCGGTTTTTATTTTTTCTTAAAAATTTTTTAAAATCAAGCCAGCCACTCAATATACTTAGCTGAAATATGTTAATTTTTCTTTGTCCACGTGATTTCGTCTTGTCCACTGCTGCAAGCTGTTCCAAAATTTTTCTAGTATCGTGGCTCGATAAATCCGGGTTGATGGACCAATGAATAATTGGGGTTTGATGCTTGGGGTGATTTATTAATTAGAGACAAAAAATATATGTAACCCACGTGTTTTATTATAGGTTAAATACAGTAGTTGGTTGGCCCAAAAAAGCGGAACTGATAGTATTAAGTTTTGATCACTTGAAGCTCATATCCAGTCGGTAGTGCCAGCTTATGAATAATTTAATCTGGAAGTTTTGGCGGAGATTTCAAAACGGCGATGCCCGCTTTTCCACTATATGTACCCATCCTTGCGTTTCGCAACCATAATTCTCAGAGCTACGAAATTCGAAACTTAAGCTTGATATAAGCTATAGGGAGCACATCAAGCTTTTTGTTGAAATCGGATTTACATGAAAGATTTTTCGTTATTTTTGATTTTCTCAAAAACAGCTCCAACGATTTTGAGAAAATCATTAAAACGAAACAAAGGAAGGGGCGTAAATTAGTAGTTTCGCGATGACTTCAAATAGATGAAAATGTGAAAGTCGTGTGGTGAACACAACAGTTGATTTTTAACAGTGTAGCTTTCCAGGAAGATGGCATTTCCATAGAGACGAGATCCGTCTGCCAGAGACATATTTATTAATTAAGCAAATAATTGATCATATTTATTTTTAAGTGAGGTAAATTCTTCAAATAAAACCATTTTTTTCTTCTTCTTATTATTAATCCAATAAAAAATTCGATCCTCCCATCATTCGATTAAATTTTTTTCATATGATTTTTTATTTCGGTATAAATGAATACATATGTAAATGTCAAGTTTGTGGATTATTTCGTTTATGAGCTATCGCGCGATGACATGCAGACATTTTATCGACACTAATATGGCCCCGTTTTACTTTTCAACGGTACTCTAAAAAGGAAGGATTTATCTGAAAGTTTAGTGACACACACACACACACCATATGTTTCTATTTGTTTTAATTTCATTGAATCTTAATGGAAATCGATGTTGTTATTTTGAACCAGCTTCAGTTAAATTCCGAAATCCAAACAGATTTTCGGATCAAGTGCACCAAGTGTTTATCAATGGGATTTCTGACGTTTTGACCCTTGAATGTGAGGAGGGGATAGAATGTTAAAGGACTAAAA
Organism: Forficula auricularia; assembly: GCA_024734495.1. Classification (NCBI taxonomy): domain Eukaryota; kingdom Metazoa; phylum Arthropoda; class Insecta; order Dermaptera; family Forficulidae; genus Forficula; species Forficula auricularia. Next base: position 759,746 of record JALMQS010000644.1, on the reverse strand, counting down.
AAACACACTCTTCCATATATGTTGGAGAATCGAATGTGGATTGTTCGATTGTTCGTTCGGGGATTGTGGTCATAGAGGTGGGGTGGCTTGATTCCCCACAATGAAATTCACTTTTTTTTCTATTTTTTGAATCCCCGAAAGGGATTTATGGCTTTCAATCATCAACCCGGTGCGAATACGAAGATAAATGTTATAAAAACTTAACGCAGCTTGAATGGATGTAGAAAGAGAAGAAATTCCGATACAATATTTATTATTATTTCATTTTTTTTCTATTTTATCTTTAAGTATTATTTTATTTAATTATATATATGGATTTTTATTTAATATTTTATTTGATATTTTTTACGGAATTATTTTTCGCTCCACTAAACGATAAAAATGCCATCAATCTGCACTGTAATATTTATATAAATGTCAAGGAACTTGCCAGGTTGAAAGCCCCCGAAACCGATGTAAAAATTGAATGGATGAACGGTGTTTCGATCTCAAATAAAATCTTGTATAGTGAACAATGAAAAATATATATTTTAATTAAAACAAAGATGGAATTTTTTCAAAAAATCAACACACTGGCGGAACCATATATTATATTTTAAAGAAACACAATTCTATGCCCAAAATATCTAAGAATTTTAGTAGAAAACGGGGAGCACACCCCCTGGACCCCCAGCCCTCCAACCCCATTCTCACACCCCACTCCCACCCAGCACCCCCAATCCCGCACCATGCCCCCCACACGCTTCCAGCACCTCCACCCCCGCACCATGCACCCGTTCCCAATTCCCGCCCGCACCCCATCCACCCCGGACCCCACCCCGTGCCCTCCAACCCTGCGCACCACACCCCCGCCTAGCGCCCTGGACTCCACCCCGCACCACCCCCTGCACCCCCACCCTACTCCATCTCATTCTTCACCCCACCCCCGCACCCACCTTCCGCACCCAGTTTTTGCATTTCTAGCCTTCTAGTGACCCACAGATTATGTAGGTATACAAAATTTAGTTGAGTTTGGCCCAAGAGAAAGAATTTTCATTTTTTGACCCTCCCCTCATTTTGGGTGGTTAGTTTTTGCATTTCTAGCTCTCTAGAGGCCCAGAGATTATGTATACCAAATTTGGATTAGTTTGCTCCAAGGGCAAGAATTTATATTTTTTCACCCCCCCCCCCTTTTTGGGTGGCTTTTTGGGGAAATTTTTTTAAACAAAAGTGTTCAGAAATCACATCCCCTACGACTTTGTTTATTATAAAATTTACCGTAGGGTTAATATTTTAGGAGTTATTTGATAATTTTCATTCGTGCGCCTCCCCAAACCCCCTTCTGGGGTCAAAATATCAAAACGTTATATAGCTAAAAACGTAAGTTAGCAGACATCTGATGTAAATATGAAATTTCATAATAATCCCTTGAGCCGTTTTTACGTGAATCGTGAGCAGCTTTTCGGAAACGACGCCGACAGAAACAGACAGACAGACATACACACAGACAGAAATTTTGTTGATGGTGTTTTCGTTCATAACTTTGCTTGAAACGTGTGCAACCAAAATTTGGCGTGATTTGAACCAATGTACAGACAAAACCTTAATTTTATATATATAGAAATTTCTATATTTCATATCAGGGGGCTTTATCCCCCCGGGAGTTGAACCCGAGCACTAACTCTCGAGACAAAACTCCCTCCAACATGAAACATATTTTAATTTTGACGAGAATTCTTTGGAATTATTTCATCTCCACTAAGCAATAAAGACGTCATCAAACCGCACTGTAATACAGTTGAACCCGCTTATAACGAGTGAATAAGGGACTGCTTTTTGCTCGTTACACCGAGTGCTTGTAAGAAAAAGGGTTCGTTTTTAAGTTTTCAACGTAAAATTGTACCAACCAAGCATTTCCGATTTCCTTGTTAAATCCTGGTTCTAGTTAAATCAGTGCTCGTTATAAGCGGGTTCGATTGTATTTATGTTATAAAGTCCCCGAAGCAAATGTAAAAATTGAGTAAATTAATGGCGTTTTGGTCTCGAATTAAACCTTGAATAAAGAACATTGAAAAATTTATATTTTAATAAACACTAATTATTTTTTATAGTAGAGATGGTACTAATTATTTTGTCAAAGTATGTCTGTTAGCTAGGGGTTAGTGTGTATGCTACAAAATTTTATGTACGCTCTAGCTCAAAAAATGATGATAATATGAAGATATATCAAAAGTCGATATTTTATTCTTATAAATTATTTATTACTATAATTCAGATATTTTATATTAAGATTAAGGGGCAGTCCATAAATACGTCACACAGCAAAGAGAGAGGGGGCGGTCTCAGATTTGTGATAAAATGAGACAGTGGGCCTCGGGGATCTTAAAAATTGTGATGTCACAAAATACAAATTAAAATTTTTTAAAAATTAAACTTAAAATATATTAAATCCCTTTAGTTGAGTTGAATTTATAAAAAAATGTCTACAATTATTAAACTATAGAGTATAAAACTGATAGTGTGATGTCACAATACAGGGGAGGGGGCTCAATGAAAATGTGACAGAATGTGAGACATAGGAAGGGGGGGGGGCTACAAATCTTGAAATTCGTCTGATGTAATTTATGACAGCCCTAAGAGCTGATTATATTTTCGATGAAATAGGATAAAAATTAGTGAGTAGTGTATTAAAATTGTAATAAGTTCTTTTCATTATTATTAACTCCTTCAGACTTGAATTAAAATGGCTCAGAAATTTTTTTTTTTTTGGAAAACAACTTAAAATATGTAAAAAATGCACATTTCTCCCAGAATATGTTAAATGGTGAGCCTAAAAAATCGGGAAAAGATTACAGAAATACTGAAAATTAATTTATTCAATGAAAAAATACATTGTTTAATGAACAGATACAATGTTATAATAAACAAATAAAATCACTTTTGATGAAATTCAAGAAAACAGTTTCTGGTTTTAACTAAACACAAGTGCACTTTCGGCAATAAAAATGGGGCCTTACTTTACAATTTGGATCTTCCATATAATTCTGGTATTCAATATCTTCTACGATTCTTCATATCTTGTCCACTTCTGCTGGCAGATCTTGTGAGAAATTCATCGATTATATCCTCATCCCCATCAGAAAGATCTATCTATCCCTCTATATCTGATATATCACCATTCATTAAAAAATCAGTTAATTCTTCCACATCTTTTGGATTATCAAAAGAGTATATTTCCTTAGATGCCATTATAGAAAAAAAACTATGCTAAAACAAAGTAAAAATTTATAAATTTATATATTATTATAATATTTTAGGTTAGCATCATTCTAGAAGAAAATGGCCATTACAATGTACATGAATTGCAGTGCGTGAAGCGTCACAATAATTTCATAAACCATCAATAATTTTATGTAAATATCTTTGTCAAGATTTTTTTTATAAGATACTAAAAAATTTAAACCGCTTTCTTAAAAATACTGAAAGATGTATAAGAAACAAAATCACTTAGCTACGAATCGCAGGTTTTGCTATGGTTGCCGTTCTTACAAATGCTATATTATTATCACATGAGTTGGGATTTTTCAGATTTTCAGAGCCATCCCATGGCTCTGAAAATTTTTTTAAATGGAGTTAACATGACCATTAATATGTAAAAGTTGTACAAACATATGTACTTCTCATTTTATAGGAGAGGAAAAATTGTAAATTCAATGTACATTATTACAATGTACACTGGGGTCTGAAAGGGTTAATTAAGATATTATTTGTAATAATGGTCCTGGAGAACTTTGGTAAATAAAATGTTATTATAATTATTAGTATTATTACATGTTTATTTGAAATAAATAGAGAACAACCTCATTGATTTATCTTTATGAAACAATATCTCTCTAACTCTGATTGACTACTGTTCCCTTGTTTATAATAGTTTAAATCAGGAATCAAATACTAAGCTTGAAAGATTGATGAACAGCTGTATTAGGTTTATTTTTGATGTCCCTCTTGATGAACATATTACACCCTACTACAATAAACTGGGATGGTTAAAGCTTCCAAAGAAGAGAGATTACATTTTGGGAATTTTTCTATTCAATCTGTTTGAGAGCAAGTACCCTGATTACTTATTTAATAAATTTCTGTTTAAAACCTCTGTAAGTTCCAGAGCTTTGCGGACGTATGGTCAGGACCTCCAAATTCCAATACATAGAACATCATCCTATGCTAGGTCATTTTCTGTTTATTCCGCGAAGCTCTGGAATAAAATTCCAGCAAGTGTGAGAGGGGCGAAGTCTCTCGGCGCTTTTAAGGCAAGGTATTTCGATCTATTAATGAGTCAGCAGAAGGCTGGTTGAGTGAGGCTGAGTTGTTGTATTTTAAATTTATTTTGTTCATGCAGATCATTTTGTGATATATATATATATATTTTTTGTATTTCGATTTCTTTTGTCAATTAATTTCAATAATTTTTTTTCTTTTATTTTTAAATGTTAAATGAAATTGTTTTTGTACTCTCTGGGTTGAATTGAATTATTGTAAGCAGATCTTTTTTTTTAATGTAATATAATTTGTTTCTGTTATGCTCCATAAGAATTTTATTCTCAGAGCAAAATAAAATTTATCTATCTATCTATCTATCTAACTCTCTGCAAAATAAAATCTTTTCAAAATTTTCCATATTTACTTCAATTCAATCAAATATAATTTGAAAAATCCAATTATTAATCCCCATCCCAAAGTGATGACAGAGTACATATATACATGTTGAATGATGTTGGTCAGTTTTTTGTTTATCATAAATTTGCTGTATATTCCGGCCTCTCTAATGCAGTTTATCACTACTCGTTATGTGGATCTGCATGTCGGAATACAAGCTGTCGGGAGTTGACTTGGTTGGCAAATTGCTGACGACAAGTGTTGTTGTTGTTGTGGGGAAAGGAAACAGCAAGGAATAGAGGTAAAGAGAAGGGTGTGGAACTAAGCAAGGAAAGAAAGAAAGAAGGAAAGAAGGAACAGAATGAGCAATGGCTGGCTGATGGCAGCCAATGTTTGCTCTCTCGCATGACCTTGCATATATTAAACGTTTAAATTCAAGCAACCATTTTGGTCCCACCCTGTCTGCCCACCCTGCCTATTTACCACCTCCAGGAATTTTCGATTTTTCAATTCAAAATTCAAATACAGAAAAAAAATGAAAATTAAGAAATTTATAATCATACATTAAGTTTACATTTTGTTTATTGGGCCTCCGAGGAGCGGGCCGCCTCTTACAAGACAAAAGAGCATTAGACAAATCTATTTACACATCTTTCACACTTTCAGCTTCAGAACAAATTAATTCAGATTCAGACCGGGTGGCTGAGAGAGCCAGGATTAATCCTGGCTCTCATTTCACATTCTTTTTTTTTTTTTTTTTATTCACAAAAAATAATCATACGCCACCCGCTCTATATGTTCTTCTGCCGAAAGTGTAAAAATTAAGGAGAGATCCCCTCATCGCCCTATATGTCAAATCGTTTATTGTTTTTTGGGATATACCCAGGGCGATGAGGGACTCCACCGCTTTATGCCACCACACTCCCTTCCACGAGAGTGTGATGGCCTCGAGGTTGTCCTATGTTTGATGCAAATATATATAATATAATTATGTTTTTTAATGTAATTGGTGTGAGGAGTTACACCAAGAAGGTGCAGCCCACAATGGCCTGGATTATCCCCTTCCAAAGTGAAACGAGACCGAAAAAGGAAAAAGAAGCGATTTTATGAACTGAATTGGAGTCGAAGCGTCGAAGGTATTTGTGAATGCGGGTCTTAAACAGCTGAAGGTTATAACTGCGGGGAATATGGTGGCAGGGAGCGAGTTCCAGTCTCTGTATGTCATACGGATAAACGGTTTGGCCAAAGGGCTGGTTCGATTATGTAATATATAATTTATTTTTAGAGCCTAATAGTTTCGAAGATTTGTTCTTTTCAAATTTGTACCATCCTAGGTTTGGCCGTTTCAAATAGGACTTCTTAAGAGTTTTAGAAGCCAAACCATGGATTCTGCATTTTTACCGTTTTCGGAGTTTATCCCCAACATATTATGAAAACAATATTATAATATAATGGGGAGTCGGGTTGTCCGAGTTGGCTAAGGCGCTGGGCCCGCTTCAACGTGAATCGTGATGACGATGTTCAAGCGGGAGACCCGGGTTCGAGCCTGGCTAGCATATAAAATTTCGACCAGCTGAAACTCGGCTCCCTCACTAAGGGCCGGTTGTATGTCGCTTTGTAAATGCGACTGAAAGTGCCTGTCATCTGATTGGCCATCCCAGTCCCTCCATTTACCATCTACCCTTTGTCACTTGAAAAAAGCATTTACAAAGCGACATACAACCGCCCCTAACACTACTAACACTTTACTGATGTGCTGTCTAAATGGACTGTGTTCCCGGTGACAATAAACAAAAGATATTATAATATAATAATATCCCTCAAATTAATGTTTTGCTTTCTTTTTTTGTTTCAGGTAAGCTGTTTTTCAATGAGTTTCTTCTATAATCGTAAGTTTTATTTTATTATTGTTAAGAAAATAATTTTTTAATTGGATGTTGATGAAGGCAGTCCACGGTGGTTATAAAAATAAGACTATAATGGTTTTATTGTTTTACATTTATTTAGTAAAACCGACGTTTCGGAGATTTATTCTCTCCTTCTTCCAGAGTAACAAAAGTCAACGAAAGTAGTTCAAATCATAATTATTTCTGTCTCCTTTTGACAATGCCAAAAAAACATTATAAATTTTTTTGGCATTGTCAAAGGAGACAGGAAGTAATTATGATTTGAACTACTTTCATTGACTTTTGTTACCCTGAAGAAGGAGAGAATAAATCTCCGAAACGTCGGTTTTAACAAATAAATGTAAAATAATAAAACCATTATAGTCTTATTTTTTACAACCACCGTGGACTGCCTTCATCAACATTCAATTACATATTTTTACCAGTCCGTCTCCTAAAGAAAAACGCTATCAATAATGTTTTAAATTAATTTTTTTAATTTAGATTTTTTCCTTACGTAACATTAGTGAACTAAGATAATATTTCTCGAAAAAACTAAACATTAGCTCTCATTTAAAATACTCGAAATAATTCAAATGCAACCCCCTTTGTTATTTCACAAGTTTTGAAGTCACATCTCACTCACTGAATTTTCAAGTAATTTTTCAAATGATAGTAATTTTTTAATCTAATGTGAAATTTTCTTTTTTAAAAATTACTTTTTAATAATTAATAAACTATTCGGACGCTTAAATGCTATTTCTTTTTTTTTCAAATAAAGTAATTCTAAAGATATTTAAAAAAAGCTATTTGAATTATGTGATTCAAAAGTATGCAGGTATTTACTTAATATCTATCCTATGGATAATCAGTGGAATAAAATAATTTATTATAAAAAACCAAGTATTACTTTTAATTCAAAATCATCGGAATGGTTAAAAGGCGACTACTTTTTATTATTGCCAATTTTCCAGCTCATTTGCACTTATTGAATTTTTTAGAAACTTTTCGAACCGAATAAATTGAATAATTAATCTTTTCTATCTACCATATAATCTGTGAAATAAAGCAATTTACTGTAAAGAAACATAATTTTTAAAATACTTGAACTTTCAGCCAAGTTTCAGATTATTTATTTTCATTTCTATAAATTTAGCTATCAGACTTTTCATTATGTAGGTTTTTATTTTTTTAAATTTATTTATTGTCACCGGGAACAAAGCGCGATTAGACAGCATATCAGTAAAGTGTTAGTAGGGTTAGTGACGGATCCGAGTTTTAGCCGGTCGAAATTTTATATGCTAGCCAGGCTCGAACCCGGGCTTCGCGCTTGAATATCGTCATCAACGATTCTGAAGCGGGGCCAGCGCCTTAGCCAGCTCGGACAACCCGGCTCCCCTATGTAGGTATAATGTATAGAATAAAATACATTTTTCTGGAAAAATTAAGATTATTTAACATCTGAAAGACTATAAAATGAACTATAAATGTCAATATATGGCCCTCTTTGTTACCAATTTACAGCGCATTTGCAATCATCAAATTTTAAGCATCAAATTTTTATCTTTCCTATATATAATCTTGAAATGAAATATTTTTCTGGATAAATTAAGCTTGATATCTTATTTAAAATACATATTTGAAATAGTCAATATTTCTTATTTCTTTTAAATTAATTATTTGCCAAGTTTCAGTTCATTTCTGCAGATCAAATTTTTAGCAGATTATTCGAATCAAATAAATTTTTTAATAGTTTTATGAGAAATACTAGCTGCAAGGCCCGCTTTCAGTGGGCCTCTTGCTAGCCAAGGAGCTTCGCCCCCTGGACCCCCCCCTTACTTGAACACTGCCTCTCCTCCATCTCCAACCACTCTCCATCCCACAGAAGCTCTCTCCAATCCCTGAACTTCTCCCCCGCCTCTGATCACCCTCCAACCCAGTAAACCTACACCCTGGACTCCCCATCCATGAACCCTGCATACCCTGGACCTCGCCATTCCCCTGGATCCAAACCCTCACCACTGGACCCCACCTCCCAACCCCACATAGGTATATATATATATATATATATATATATATATATATATATAGGTACAGACCTAGGCACAAATCCCCCTTAGTAGCCGGCTGGACCCCACACCTCATGGTCCCTAACCCCCCACCTCTGGGGGGATGGACATACAATCATAGAAACAGAGGTACATACAGAGACAGGGACAAATGCCCTTTAGTAGGATTTGATGATATAGGTACAAACATAGGGACACATGTCCTTTAGTAGTCCCCTGGACCTCCACCTTTCCTCTGGACACCACCCACCAACCCCTGGGGGGTGAGACATAGGTAGGTAGGTAGGTAGTTACAAACAGAGGCAGGCACAAATCCTCTTTACTAGTATGTGATAATATATTTATATAAAACCTAAGGTATTACGTTGAATATTTTCCTAAAATAATTATTAAATGTGTCATATTGTAATTTTTCTTTTGGCATTCCTATCTTGTGCCCAAGATTTTAAATAATTATTTATTTTCTTCTACCCTGGAAATAGTTCTTATTTTTGAAGTAGATATAAATAGTTGAAATTGATAAAGAATTATTATGCTTGGTTTAGGTAAATAATAATATTTATTCTTGTTTACTCTAATGGTTAAAAATTTTTACTTACTTGGACGTGTCTGGAATCAAAGCTTTCAGAATCTATTTTGTTTTCTTATTACTTTTTGAAATAAAAAATAAAAATGTAATAAATAAAATAGAAAATAGAATGAATAAAAACGTAGACGAAGGAGAGACGTAAAGAGTGAGCTCATTTTGCGGGCAATTTCTCTAACCTGTTCTTCAATTCTCATTTAGTCCAGAAACCGTTTCTCTCAGATGAGCTTGTTTTATTTAGTCTTCTTTTTGTCGAATTTCTCGTTTCAACCTTGATGATGGGATAGAAAAGAAAAAAGAAAAGGAGAATGATGATAGAGATAGAAAAGAAAAGTGTCTTTCTCAATGGGAGTGGTCAAAAAAAAGATAAAAAAAAAACTAAATAGAGAATGCATTGATTGGAGGAACAAATTCAAAAAAGAACGAAGCTTCCTCTAGTCTGGCAAATCACTCCCCCTTAAATAAAACGAGAAGGTTGCTGGGTAAATTGCTATTGGGGTCGAATTTTTTTGATCACAACTTTACATGATTTCATCGTTTTGGTTAACTCTACCTACAAAACGAGTGTTGTAAATATTCTAAGGGTGCAAATACACTGCTAGAGAAACTCTAGATAGAGAAAACTGTCCGCTATCCAGATTAAAGTGGGCGTGACCACAAGTGCAGCTTAGTCTGATTGTTTTGAAATAAGTGTTACTTAAGGTAGTTCTTTCGCGACAATTCACACAAAAAGTTTTAGCCTCGTAACCACTCTATACATATGAACGGTACTAAAATTTTAGGTTATGTTTTTTTTAACGTGACTGTACTTCTCACACTATTTTTCATGTTATTTTATGCCAATAATTATTATCCACTAAAGTTTCTAAGTATTTTGTTTAAAATTTTTAATTATTTCATATTTTTTTAATTATTTATTTTTCTTTTATTCCTCCATATTACTCGTTACAACGTTGCCGGATCGTTTCTATGGGACTGTTCTTTTATCCACTCCACAGTCTCTGAAATGTTTTTTGAATAAAAAAATTATAGCCTGGAATAGACATTTGATCATCGGGCTATAAATTCATTTTCATCCACGGAATCCAAGATAGCATATGTGCCCATAATTATGAAAGTGGTCTAAGTCATTGATTGTTAAAAGTACTTTCGCGACAATGCACACAAAAAATTTTAGCCTCGTAGCCACTCTATACATATGAACGGTACTAAAATTTTAGGCTATGTTTTTTTAACATGACTGTACTTCTCACACTACTATATCCTCTTTATGAATGGATCGTTTCCAAGCCACTGTTCTTATATCCCCTCCACTAAAAATAATCCCCCAAATATGTTTTTTTTTATTTTGTATCAAAACTACGAGGTAGTATATAATTTCAATTTTTTTTAAGTTACTCGGAATGCAGGATGCCTCGAGTCGAATTCGAACCCGGGTCAACTTGGTTAGCAGACTGGCACGCTAACCCCTAGACTAACCCAGATTAGTTTTATATGAAACAAAAAATAAATTATTTTAATACATCCCGTCAAACCAATCTTAAACTATCTTAAACTCGTTGAATTCCCTCAATTTTCCGGTAAAGTACCGAATTTTTTGAATTATAGAAAAATACCACATTCGTAATTACATATATATGTTATCTGGAGAGAGAACAATCCTCGTCTCTGAAATGTTTTTTGAATAAAAAAATTATAGCCTGGAATAGACATTTGATCAACGGGTTATAAATTCATTTTCATCCACGGAATCCAGAATAGCATATGTGCCCATAATTATGAAAGTGGTCTATGTCATTGATTGTTAGTTTCGAGATACCATAAAGTACTTTCGCGACAATCCACACAAAAAAGTTTAGCCTCGTAGCCACTCTATACATATGAACGGTGCTAAAATTTTAGGTTATGTTTTTTAAAGTGACTGTACTTTTCACACTACTATATCCTCTTGATAAATGGATCGTTTCTAAGCCTTTGTGCTTATATACCCTCCACTAAAAATAATCGTCCAAATATGTTTTTTTTATTTTTTATAAAAACTAGGAGGTAAATAATTTCAATGTTGTTTTAAGTTACTTTGAATATATTATTCTAACAAATATTAGTTTTTCATCAAGATGCTGAAAGTCCTTCGATGAAAAAAATTAATATAATGATCATTTTCCCACCCTCTCCCAATCTACCATATGTAAAAATTTCATTTTTAATTGCAATTATTTCATGTTTGGTGTGGTAAATCGTCTTCAAATTTTAACAGTATGTTTATTATGCTTTTTATGACTAATATTACAAGTTTCGAAGACTTCATGAATTTTTGCATTTGTGAAAGAACTTCCTTAATATAAATTTCTTAAAAAAAAAAAATTGAATTTGAATTTTTTTTATTAAAAAAAAATCTGAATTCATTGTCAGTTAATTTCATATATAAATATTTTTCGAAGTAGATAATTAATTTTTCTTTTATTGAATATTATTATTCAGTATTTATTTAAGTTAATAAAATAATAGGAAATTGTATAGGAATGTTTATTTGAAACTTTTCGAATAATTTGATTCGCAATCCATTCTGCTAAATTTCACCGGTTGGCTAATGTAATCAACCAGTGTGATTTGACCCTAGTTCTTTCACACTTCAGTTTCAAGTCATCATTCACGATTAAATCGTATGCACGCAGCCAGTAAATTCATCTTAATTATGCATTTTATTATAAAATCTTAATTAATCTATAAAATATGTCCGAGCATTAAGTTTTATATCTTTGAATGATATATGAACAGTTTATTTTAAATTAATATTGATTAATTTAATGGTTTTAAAATATTAATAGCTATTATCTAATTCGTTGATTATAAATTTATTTATGTATACAAAAACCCCATATGAATAAATGCAAAATAACTAATAATAAAAAAAATATATATCATCAACTAGCCTTCCATGAGAGGATTAAAAAAGTGATTTTTTCCGATATATTCAAACGAAAATTTAGTCTTTTAACTATGTATAAAATATACTACATAAAATGCGTTTAGTTTAATATTTTATTTTTAAAAATTCTCAATTAAGTGATAAGTGTCCCCCCTTATCATCAACTAGCCTTTCATGAGAGGATTAAAAAAGTGATTTTTTTCGAGATATTCAAACGAAAATATACTCTTTTAACTCGAGTAACAGATCTGTATAAAATATAGTATTTAAAATGAGTTTAGTTTTTTGAAAATTAATATTTGATTTTTACTAAAAATTCTCAATTAAGTTTATAAGGCTCCGCACTTATCATCAACTATCCTTCATGAGAGGATTAAAAAAGTGATTTTTTCCGAGAAATTCAAACGAAAATATACTCTTTTAACTCTGTATAAAATATAGTATTTAAAAAGCGTTTAGTTTTTTGAAAATGAATATTTGATTTTTATTAAAAATTCTCAATTAAGTTGATAAGAGTCCCCCTTTATCATCAACTAGCCTTCCATGAGAGGAGTAAAAAAAGTGATTTTTTCCGAGATATTCAAACGAAAATATACTCTTTTAACTCTGTATAAAATATACTATTAAAAATGCGTTTAGTTTTTTGAAAATTAATATTTTATTTTATCTAAAAATTCTCAATTAAGTGATAAGGGTCCCCCTTATCATCAACTATCCTTACATGAGAGGATTAAAAAGTGATTTTTTCCGAGAAATTCAAACGAAAATATACTCTTTTAACTCTGTATAAAATATAGTATTTAAAAAGCGTTTAGTTTTTTGAAAATTAATATTTGATTTTTACTAAAAATTCTCAATTAAGTTGATAAGAGTCCCCCTTTATCATCAACTAGCCTTCCATGGGAGGATTAAAAAAAGTGATTTTTTCCGAGATATTCAAACGAAAATATACTCTTTTAACTCTGTATAAAATATAGTATTTAAAAAGCGTTTAGTTTTTGAAAATGAATATTTGATTTTTATTAAAAATTCTCAATTAAGTTGATAAGAGTCCCCCTTTATCATCAACTAGCCTTCCATGAGAGGAGTAAAAAAAGTGATTTTTTCCGAGATATTCAAACGAAAATATACTCTTTTAACTCTGTATAAAATATACTATTAAAAATGCGTTTAGTTTTTTGAAAATTAATATTTTATTTTATCTAAAAATTCTCAATTAAGTGATAAGGGTCCCCCCTTATCATCAACTATCCTTACATGAGAGGATTAAAAAGTGATTTTTTCCGAGAAATTCAAACGAAAATATACTCTTTTAACTCTGTATAAAATATAGTATTTAAAAAGCGTTTAGTTTTTTGAAAATTAATATTTGATTTTTACTAAAAATTCTCAATTAAGTTGATAAGAGTCCCCCTTTATCATCAACTAGCCTTCCATGGGAGGATTAAAAAAAGTGATTTTTTCCGAGATATTCAAACGAAAATATACTCTTTTAACTCTGTATAAAATATAGTATTTAAAAAAGCGTTTAGTTTTTTGAAAATGAATATTTGATTTTTATTAAAAATTCTCAATTAAGTTGATAAGAGTCCCCCTTTATCATCAACTAGCCTTCCATGAGAGGAGTAAAAAAAGTGATTTTTTTCCGAGATATTCAAACGAAAATATACTCTTTTAACTCTGTATAAAATATACTATTAAAAATGCGTTTAGTTTTTTGAAAATTAATATTTTATTTTATCTAAAAATTCTCAATTAAGTGATAAGGGTCCCCCCTTATCATCAACTATCCTTACATGAGAGGATTAAAAAAGTGATTTTTTCCGAGAAATTCAAACGAAAATATACTCTTTTAACTCTGTATAAAATATAGTATTTAAAAAGCGTTTAGTTTTTGAAAATTAATATTTGATTTTTACTAAAAATTCTCAATTAAGTTGATAAGAGTCCCCCTTTATCATCAACTAGCCTTCCATGGGAGGATTAAAAAAAGTGATTTTTTCCGAGATATTCAAACGAAAATATACTCTTTTAACTCTGTATAAAATATAGTATTTAAAAAGCGTTTAGTTTTTTGAAAATTAATATATTATTTTTTTTCTAAAAATTCTCAATTAAGTGATAAGGGTCCTCCTTTATCATCAACTAGCCCTCCATGAGAGGAAAATATTTAAATATTTTTTAACGACTCGGCGCGACCCAAAGAATATCCTTAGGGCCGGTTGTATGTCGCAAAGTAAATGTTTTTTCCACTAACCAAGGGTAATGGCTGGGATGGCCAATCAGATGACAGGCACTGAAAGATCCTGTCATCTGATTGGCCATCCCAACCCTCCATTTACCATCTACCATTGGTTAGTGGTAAAAAGCATTTACTTTGCGACATACAATCAGCCCTTAGTGACCCAAATTTGGGTCGCGACCCATAGGTTAAGAACCATTGCTTTAGGTGATGAAGAATTGATCAGAAAACTTATTTGCTCTTTAATCTCCCTCGAATCCCTAGTAAACCCAAAACACCTGTTGTTTTATATATCTACGTATCTAATGAAATATTCATAGATCGCCATCCAGAGTAACAAATTTTAAATAAAATCATTAGTAATCAATTTCCATCTAAATTTTAATAATATACTCGACCACTTGAGCTCCCCTCAGTCAATTAATATTCAGATCAACTTTTAACTAGAAAATCTCTCCTCACTCGTCTGTCCCTAACCCTCGACGTCGACGTCGTCGTTGTTTCCGACCTAATCGATTACATGGCCGAAATAAGAAGAGGCTGCTTGGTTGTTCTGCACTGGGGTGGCCGATTTTGCTGACTTGGTATCAATTTAAAATGCTCCACTTTAACAGCCCTTCACACCGACCCTCGAAATCGTCCTTCAATCCACGTAACATCATCTATTGTTCTCTTCCACTTCATCTGGCATCTCGCTCGTTCCACTAACGATTTAGTTGATGCCAAATCCACTTAGAGAGTTCTTTTTTTGAATTTAAAAAAAATGATCAAATTTATAGACGAAAAATGAAGAATCCTAGGAAATATGATCTGATTAAATCTATGACAGCATCTACATATTTGCTTTGATAAAGTCTTATTTTTAACCGAGGAGGAGGTTCTTAATTCGACTGATTTTTTCTTTGTGTCTATGTTACCTGATTTCTTCGCCAATTATGAACCGATTTTGATGATTTTTTTGCATTGTGTTGAGTCTAGTTTCCGATTAGTAAAAATATATATTTCATTGTTATTGAAACTTTTTTGTTAGGTATGTTAACGGATAACTTCTTTGTTTATGAACCCATTTTAACGATTCTTTCTGCGTTTGGATCAATATATCTCCAAGGTGGTCAAGATACCTAACTATTTATTTATTTAATTATTTTTATGTATGTTCAACGATAGCTTTTTCCTCGTAAACCGATTTCGATTATTCTTTTTTATTGGAAAGGGGTACCTTAGGGGTGTTCCCATATTAATTTGGTCAAGTTCTGATGATATAATCAATGACGAAATAACCTGAATCTCCAATTCTTATGAACAAATAATCGAAATTATAATAAATAAAATCTTTTATAAAAAAAAACAATCTTAAAACCCACAAACGTTTCGAGAGAAAATCTATATTTATGAATTGAATTTTATTATCATTTTCTGATTCATTCGCCCGACACTTTCTCTTACGAGATGCATGCAAGGTATTATCTTAAGTCACTATTAATAACATCATTAAAAAGAGAAAATTAAAAATAATTTAAAAAAATAAAATAAAACCGACTTCAAAAAATTAAATGCAACAAATAAAATAATAAGAACTCAAAAATAAAATAAAATGCACTAAAATGTATAAAATAATTATCTTATTTAGTTACAACTAAACGATGAAATTGTTACAAGAAATCACTTTTTGAAATCGGCGCTAAATAAACTATATAAGCCAGCTTACCCGTCAAACTTACTAAGTAAGATTAGTCGAGTTCGATTCATAAAATGTATGTTTGGCACCGACTTCAAAAAGTGATTTCATTTAACAATTTCATCGTTTAGTTGTAACTAAATAAGATAATTATTTTATACAGTTTAGTGCATTTTATTTTATTTTTGAGTTCTTATTATTTTATTTGTTGCATTTAATTTTTTGAAGTCGGTTTTATTTTTTTTATAAAAATTATTTTTTATTTAATTTGGTCTATAGTTCCATTATTTTTTTCTTTAAAACATTCAAATATTTTACTTTCCACCCAATTTAATAAATTTTGAAAGTTTATAATAAGAAAATAAGGAAAAGTTTTTATGTGTGACTTTTTTATTTATCAGCTAACGTTTCGTCGATTTTGCCGACTTCTTCAGAAATGTGTGTTCTGATGGTCTTCAATGGTAACGAAGATAACAAGAAAATTTAGACGAATCTGTGGCATGACTATTTGGTGGATAAACTAATACATGTTTGTTCTGGAATTGTAATTGTACTTTTGTAACTTCATATTAATATTGTACTTATAAATGTAGAAGCCCTGAAGAAGTCAGCAAAGTTGACGAAACGTTGGCTGATGAATAAAAAAGTCTCACATAAAAACTTGTCTTTATTTTCCTATTATAAACTTTCAAATTAATACAAATTATGGATGGAAATGATAATAATTAATAAGTTTTAATATCTTGTTTCATCATTCGCATCCTTAGTAAATTAGTAACAGGAATAGTAGTAGTCCGTGGCGTTAGCTTAAGAATATTTCACTTCAGGTAACCATTATGAAATTTTGTACAGTACTTATATACATACCAAAGAACAATAAACCGCCGCGCCGGGAGACAATCGATCTGATCTTTGAATCTCCTATGATGACGTCTTCAAAATAGTTAACATCCAATTAAGATGAAACCTTGTTTATATTGTAGAAAATTTAATCTAGTTTAAAAATGTATATAGTGGTCTTTGTCGAAAACGTGCTCCTTCATGGTCAAAATGGAAAACAAAATCGAAAAAAATGCGAGTTTTTGGGATATTCAAATGTGATAAAATATTAATTTTCAAAAAATTAAACGCATTTTAAATAGTATATTATATACAGAGGCAAAAGAGTAGATTTTCATTTGAATATCTCGAAAAAAATAACTTTTTTTAATCCTCTTAAGGAAGGGTAGTTGATGATATGGAGTGACCCTTATCAACTTAATTGAGAATTTATAGAAAAAATAAAATATTAATTTTCAAAAAAATAAAGGCATTTTAAATAGTATATTTTATACAGAGCTAAAAGAGTATATTTTCGTTTGGATATCTCGAAAAAAATCACTTTTTTATTCCTCTCATGTAAGGGTATTTGATGATAAGGGGGACCCTTATCAAATTAATTGAGAATTTAAAAAAAATAAAAATATATTTTTCAAAAAACTAAACGCATTTTAAATAGTATATTTTATACAGAGCTAAAAGAGTATATTTTCGTTTGAATATCTCGAAAAAATCACTTTTTTATTCCTCTCATGGAAGGGTAGTTGATGATAAGGGAGGACCCTTATCAACTTAATTAAGAATTTTTAGAAAAATTAAAATATAATTTTCAAAAAACTAAATGCATTTTAAATAGTATATTTTATACAGAGCTAAAAGAGTATATTTTCGTTTGAATATCTCGAAAAAAATCACTTTTTATTCCTCTCATGGAAGGGTAGTTGATGATAAGGGGGGACCCTTATCAACTTAATTGAGAATTTTTAGAAAAAATAAAATATAATTTTTAAAAAACTAAACGCATTTTAAATAGTATATTTTATACAGAGCTAAATGTGCATACTTTAGTTTGAATATCTCGAAAAAAATCACTTGGAACTGGACAAAATTAAAAAAACAGAGTTTTTTTTATTAAATTGGCAAGAGGTTTCCTCAGTTTATTCTGACTTCCTTAGTGGTCCATTTTATCACTCTTTGTCACAAAAGACTAAACATCATTAATCTTTCTTTAACATATTCTTGGCTCAAATTAATCAACAATCTTGGAAACGGCCTTTCTTTAACAATTAAAAAGTTTTTTTTGTGGTCGTTATATATTCAGAGATCACATGTGTAAATTAAAACTGGCGAAGTCTGAATAAGCTAGCGAAACGTGTGGCCCATTTAATAAAAAACTCTGTGTTTTAATTTTCTCCAGTTCCTTACTATTGCTGTTACTAATTTAATATCTTGGTTTGATAATTTAATTAAAACAAATACTGACTCTTGGCAAGTTGAAATATTGAAAATCCCGGAAGGTAGACAACCGATTTATCTTTTTAGAAAATTGATTGCCTAGCCTACAGGTGTTTTTATAAATTTTTAAATATTTTTTACACAATTTTTCATGTTATTATCATACTCGACATGCCTAGAATATATAATTTCATTGTAACATTATTTAAAAACATTTGGCTTATACCTTCTCATTTGAAATCAAGCTGCTTGCCATCCATGTTAAATAAATTGACATTTTTTGAAATATTTCACTAATTTTCAACCTTTAAAACCAATGAACCAGAAATCAAAAATGCCAGAAGTAAAGAGATAAGCCCGGTAGACTATATCTGTTATGTGAAAATAAATATCAGAATATTGGAATGAGAAGACCTATAACTGTAAAGACATCCAGATAAGAATGCAATAGTTGCACATAAATGCGACATATGTTATAATTAAGTGTCATTCTTGTTATGCTTAAAGCACCAATTTCTGATAAGTGACAAAATTTAAGTCAGTTATCTTCTTTAGGCACAATACCTATGCTGTTGTCATTTTAAGGCTTAGCAATATAAGTTGTGTAGTGGGCATTCCATAGATATCGATCGAATATAAAAGCTCAGGGTTAGTGATGAGCAGAATTGGTCTCGGTCTTGCAGTCTTGGTCTTCTTCTTCTTCGAGTGGCATACCCGAAACGGGTGTCGGCGCCTCTCCACATATACCTGTGCTGAGTGTGTTTAGTTGTTTTACACAGATTTACGGGACCTACTTTTTAACGCCGGTTCCGAACGGCTAATTTGGAGAGGTCACTTGGCAATTATACTCTTGGTAGGTTGCCATTACTTTCCAAGAGGAGACGACTGCAAATATCTGATCTGCCGAGACTCGGTCTCGAACCAGCGATCTCCGAGTCAGCGACCCAACATTCTAGCCACTGACCCACAGTCGCCTCTAGTGGTCTTAGTAATTGAAAAATTTAACTTCACTTATTTAATTTTTTATATTTTTTACTATACTTACCTACTATAAAAAAATAAAAACTATGCTAGATACCTTTTATTTATGCAGATACATTTCATTAATAGTCCATAAATTATACCTATAAAGAATCTGAATGATTATGGGGCATATAAAAATTATTAGAAAAATGTAAGTAAAAGGTTAGATAAGCAAGACCAAGACCGAGACTGAGACCAACCGAGCAAGAGCAAGACTGAAGAACCCGAGCAAGACCAAGATAACCCCAGTCTTGGTCTTGGTCTTCACTACTCAGGGTTAAGATTTCTAAAGAAATTCACGATATATTGTTGACTACTGAATCCGAGGTGTTATAGTTAGGTAATTTTTATTAAATGACTTGCCAATATGGCTAAGACCATTTTGGAAAATTTATAATTTTAGTAATTTGTTTTCTAACAATTTAGGTTATTTCTTTTTAGTATAAAAGATTTTATTCCTTAAACTTCAATTTTCATCCGTAGGACTTACTTATTGTTTCTTCTGAATATGTTTCCTTATGGTGATGGGATTATCAAATTTTATTGATTGTTGTTTTATGGACTTAACCATAATGGCTTCTGATCTGGGACTAGTCATGTAATTGCCCTATGAGTTTTGAAAAAATTCAAAATACCGGGTGTTTTTTTTAGAGGTATAGAAATTCGAATTGAAATAAAACACAAGAAAATCGTTTTAATGTCCATCAATTTGGCTTTATTGGAAGGATAATTTTATGCCATTAATGTTTAAATATGATTTCGGGCATGTGGCCGCCGCGGCTGGCTCGAATAAATCCAATTCTACAGGTCCAATTTTCAACCACTTTTTCGAGCATATGGGGCCGTATGTTGGCAATAACGCACAAGCAAAATTGCCGCATTTGGAGTGAAGAGAATCCACATGAGACCCTTGAGACGCCATTACATCCACAAAAACTGACTGTTTGGTGTGCTCTATGGGCTGGTGGAGTCATTGGGCCATACTTCTTCCGAAATAATGCTGGAGAGTCAGTTACCGTTAATGGAGACCGGTATAGAGCCATGATAACCGACTATTTTGTTCCCGAATTGGATGGCATGAATGTGGATGAGTTGTGGTTCCAACAAGACGGCGCTACATGCCACACAGCGCACGTCACAATCGATTTATTGAAGGAAACATTCGATGAGCGCATAATTTCGCGGAATGGACCTGTCAATTGGCCACCAAGATCGTGTGATTTGACACCATTGGATTATTTTCTTTGGGGATATGTGAAGTCGCTCGTCTACGCCAACAAACCAGAAACGTTAGGGGACTTGGAAGTCAACATTCGTGGCGTTATTGCCAACATACGGCCCCATATGCTCGAAAAAGTGGTTGAAAATTGGACCTGTAGAATTGGATTTATTCGAGCCAGCCGCGGCGGCCACATGCCCGAAATCATATTTAAACATTAATGGCATAAAATGATCCTTCCAATAAAGCCAAATTGATGGACATTAAAACGATTTTCTTGTGTTTTATTTCAATTCGAAGTTCTATACCTCTAAAAAAACACCCTATACTACCCAATATTTATTTAAACTATATATATGACATGGCTATGTGTTTTTAAAGTTAGAATAAATAAATTGAAAATTGAAAAGTTTTTATTTTGCCGAGAGTAGCAGAGTTGTTGATTCATGAAGAGAAACAAAGAGGTAGGTTGACCTCTGCTTGGTGCAATAAACATGCATTTGATATTATATATAATATACATTTGATATATATGTGTGTATGTTTATTTGCATCAAGCAGAGGACAACTTCTTTGTCTCTCTTTAAGAATAACTATACCATGTAATTTTACTATTGAGTATTAAATCTTTGAGTGAAATATTGGCTCAGCGAATAAGCCATTGGCACTAGGGTTCAGTTCCCAAAAAGATGAATACAACCTTTTTGAGATATAATAAAATTCATTCATAACCTAGTAAAATCGGAAATTGACAATCTCTTGTGATATTATTTAGAAATTAATTAGGAATTCTTAAAGGGTTATAATGTGAGTTTTCACCCATTATTTTCGGTAGAATAGAAATAGTTATATTTCTTCAAAGTATATGGCCATATACTATATTTTTACTTTATCATACATGGTATGTTCAAGTATTGTAATCATGCATGAAAAAAGTGTTTTTTTCCCTTCTTTTTTTCAAAATATCTCAAAAACGGCTGAAACTATTTTGATTGAAAAAATTAAGCGAAACCATGCTATTTCTCTCTACAAAAAAGCCCTAATAAGTGAACATCGAAAAAATTATATTTTTCGAGATAATAATTGTTTTGTCAAAATGTCTGTTAGTCTGTCTGGTTGTCTGTGCGTTACCAAATTTTTATGGACGAGCTAGCTCAAAAACTAGTATGAATATCGAAACCAAATTTCACACGTAGTTTTGGTCCATTGAGATTAAGAGCTGATTAGATTTTGGTGCATATCGACTCAAAATTAAGGGGGGGGGGGTTAAAATTAAAAATCTAGGCCATTTGAGCAAACTCAACCAAATTTTGTATACATAATCAGTGGGGCCCCAGAAGTCTAAAATGCAAAAAGTAACCGCCCAAAATGGGGAGGGGGGGGGTCAAATAAATTAAAATCTTGGCCATTTACCAAACTCAACCAAATTTTGTATACATAATCAGTGGGACCCCAGAAGTCTAAAAATGCAAAAACTAACCCCGAAATGGGGGAGGGGGGGGGGTAAAAAAATGAAAATCTTGTCCATTCACGAAACTCAACAAAATTTTGTATACATAATCAGTGGGACCACAGAAGTCTAAAAATGAAAAAACTAACCCCCTCCCCTACATTATTATAAATAATTTGATTAAATATTAAATATAAGTAAATTGTATGGTAAAGTCAAGTGGATGGCCACATCAGAATACGTCAGCTTATTTATTATAAATGAAAGCAAACTTCGTATGAGTATTTAAAAATCTGCACCACTTTTGGACTGGACTATACATTTCATAGAACCTTAATATAAATTCATTTTAATTAGTGAGGTGGAATTAATTGTATCTCTCAAAAAAGGTTTTAATTTAACCCAAGAGAGACAAAGGGGGAAGTTGTAATCATAATGGTAATAGGCGTTTCATGTAATTTAATTACATCTAGTAAAGAATGGCATTTTCACAATTGTATAAGTATATCCATGTAAATCGAACTATAATAGAAAATCTATATACTATGGAGTATAGAGAATATAATATAAAGCACCCCTTCTTCCCCTCTTCCACATTTTCGCCCTTAAATCGTTTCGAACTTTGAATGCAATCTGAATGAACTTTGTAACAAACCGTTTATAATCTCTTGTACGTAGCGTAGTGTACCACCCACCCCCTTGGCCCTTACCCTCCCCTATCCTCCCCGACACCCTCATTCACGAATCCTCGAAACCCAGGCTACTATAACCTACATGTGTTTCAATTTGGACGAAAATGGAAATTTCAATTTGCTCCAATTCCCGCTTTCATAGCTATATAGTATTTATTTGCTTAATCGTCATTAGGGTCCAAACTTTGGACCTTGAGCCCTTGCATAGAAATATAAATTAATCCAATAAATTTACTTAATTTATATATTATACAAACTAACCAATATTTAAACAGAAATATTCTCAAAACTATCTAAATTACAAGCAAAAATGAATAGGGATATTGCAATATATTTCACTTCTATTTGCCTAGGGTTTTTATTTATTTTTATTATTATATTATAACTAAAATTAAGCCATTTAAATACTTTATTTAAACATTTTTAAATTTTACTACCTATTATATAAAATCACATAAAAAAATGCATAATATTGCAATATCCCTATTACTAAAATGTACCAAACTTTATTGGCCAGATTCTGCCTATACTGACAATGTCCTATGTAATGCAATTGTTTCCCAAATGACCAGTCTTGACACGCTAGAGACTAAATATACACGCACACACACACACACACACACACACACAACACAATATTACCTCAGCTAGCCACTGATATTTAAAAAAGACTCAAACGCGAAAAAATAAATCTTCGAAAATTTAAAAAATTATTTGTAAAGAAATGAGTATCTATTTGAGAAATTTTTTCTCAAAATCAACTTGTGATATACATATAATAAAAAAAAAAACTTGTGATATGTAATCAAAAAAAATCTTATGATATATAATCAAAAAAAATGCAAACAAACAAATAAATAATATATATACAGATATATCATCTCGATATATATATGTGTGTATGTTTATTTGCATCAAGCAGAGGACAACCTCTTTGTTTCTCTTTGTGAAAAAAAATTGCCTCTGCATTGGTCCGATGATGAATCTTTATTTCAGTTAAGCAGTATTTTTACTTTTACAATCTGTTTGAATGGAGTGGAAATACTTGCCTTTCGTTTTATGTTGCATGTTTGGAGGTGATGGTCTCAAGGGTATGACTAGTTGCCCGGAAAGCTTACTAGTGCTTGGGTTCGACTCCCGAGGGGACAATACCCTCCTACATGCAATAGAAATCTTTGATAAATGACCTAAATTCATGTTCTTAAAAAATTATATTTTACAATTTTATAACATAAATTTTATTCTGAAATTTGAATATGAATAAATTCGTAAATTTTATAAAAATCAAATTTTGAAAAAAAATGAGGCATGTTTGTTGACCTGAAATTTGTTCCATAAGCTTGTATTAATTAAAAAAACCTTATTAGTCCAAAGTTTCAAATGTCTATCTTAAATCGATTAATTTTCACTCAGCCTCCTCAAACCTTACCAATTAATTTCACCACCATTGAGAATGGGATTGCTTTAAGAAATATGCCAATAACAGATATTGTCTATGAAACTGAGTGCTTTCAGCCTACCACAGCTGCATGTTAAACTAATATAGTCAGAGAAATTAAAAATCACCAGTCAAACTTTAATTCGTCTATATACTCCGGTGGTGTATATCTGTTATTGGTTATTCGATTAATTGTAGCTAAAGCTTTTATCCGGTAAACCAATAATAGAGAGATTCATTTAATATCCAGTTGATGGTTGAGTTGACAACAGAGAACGATAATCGCCCATTTTAGGGTGTGGGGTTCTCTTTGATTGTTCATTTTCAATTCCGGGAAATACATTGGTACGTTCAAAGAACAACCCTGTGTTAGGGTAACAATAAACAAGAATACTAATTAGTGTGTATCCACATAACAGCGGTTTGTTTTTTAAATGGAATCACACATATTAGTTTGTCCTGGTGGAATTCTAATTAAACACGAATCACAAAGATCGTAATAATAACCATTGGATGACCAGCAAATAACATTTATCGCTGGATAAGTGGCATTATATTGTATATTTGGACAAGGGGATTTCTTCGTTGAAATTATTGGCTGGCTTCTGCACGTAACGAGAATGTCATCTACACAAAAGCAAAGTCGATCGAATTATAATATTTTTTAAAAATTTTGAGCAGCATTCGGATTGTAGAATTTGACATGCGTACTCTGTTGAAATAAATCCAACCAATTTGCATGAAATACTCGATTTGCTAACTACCCACTTTGAAGAAGTAAAATAAGAAAGAGTTTATGCGCCACAAAATTTACCACTTTTGACATTTTTAACAAAGAGAAACAAAGAGGTTGTCCTCTGATTGAT
This sequence comes from Forficula auricularia, assembly GCA_024734495.1. Classification (NCBI taxonomy): domain Eukaryota; kingdom Metazoa; phylum Arthropoda; class Insecta; order Dermaptera; family Forficulidae; genus Forficula; species Forficula auricularia. The sequence continues at coordinate 734,759 of JALMQS010000644.1, read as the reverse complement.
GCAAATAAACATACACATATTTATATATATATATCGAAATTATATATCTGTATGTATATTATTTATTTCAGTGGTGGTTTTTGTCCATCTTTCATTTCCCATCCTCGCAATGTGTCCCGCCCATCTCCATTTCATTTTCCTTATAGCGATGTTTATGTGCCCGTTGAATAAAACCAGGGACCAAGGAAGATCGCCGAATAGAAGGTCAAATGAACTGGACAGGACAGTCGGAAGAGACTGGATGAGGACTGCGAGGAATAGAAAAGTATGGAACATATTGGGAGAGGCCTATTTTTATTTTAAATCAATAAACGGACAAAAATGTCCTTATACACAATAATACAATTGAAATTTTTTTACAAAAGTCACAAAAATAAATAAATAATAAATAAAAGTGAAGTGATACAAATCAATAATATACAAAAACTTAAAAATAATCACAAAAAGATAATACAAACATACATAAGATCAAACAATATATACAAATCAATAAAATATAAAAACTTAAAAAATAATAACAAAAAGATAATACAAACATACATAAGATCCAAAGAAAGAAAAACACAAAAAAAAGACAATCCCAATAACAAAAACAGAAACAATAACAAAATACAAATTAAGATTAAAATGTCACGGAGATATAACACCCTAAGGGGCCTAGTTCCATCATAATTTGTATATATGTAAATATAATATAAGTAAATATATTGTAAATATGTTGTAATTTATTATGTATTGTTTAGTTATATATAATTTAAATGTAAAATTGAACTAAATAAAGTCTATAATAATAATAATATTTATTTGTTTGAGACTATAGTTTCGAAGACTTGGTCTTCATCATCAGTCTTTTTTAATTATAAATATTATTTTTCATGGGGTCCATATCCATACGGTGGCAAGGATTTTATTAGAAATATCTTGTAAAATTATATCTCTAGTAAGTTATGATTAAAAGAAGAGTTCACTGAAAAAAGTTAACCATACGGTATTGACCCCATGAAAAATAATATTTACCATATAATTAAAAAAATCTGATGATGAGACCAAGTCTTCGAAACTATAGTCTCAAACAAATAAATAATATGTATACAGATATATAATTTCGATATATATGTGTGTATGTTTATTCGCATCAAGCAGAGGATAACCTCTTTGTTTCTCTTTGTGAATCAACAACTCTGCTACTCTCGGCAAAACAAAAACTTTTCAATTAAACATTTTTAACTTTTAAAATAAGAAATAAAATTAATTGGTGAATTACACGACTCTTACTTATTAACTTTCCTTCTTTTAGTTCTAACATTAGAACTATTTTTGAGCAAATTACAAAAAATGTAAAATAGACATAGACCAGGGCTGTCCAACCTTTTGGCTTACACGAGCCACATTTGAAGGAAAACATTGTCCCGGGTCGTAGATAAAATATACTAATTCTAACGATTTTGTTGATGAAAAATATAGTTGATAATATTAAAAAAAAATTATTGATTTTTAAAATAAATACAAATATTTTATAAGACAATCTTTAAACGTTTAATCGAACCCAAAAATTTCGGGTTGTCCAGGTTTGACATAAACTAAAAGATTACTTTATGTTACTTGAATTAAATTAAAATAACTTTAAAATTTTAGTCAAATGATTCTTTTGGGGTGGGATCAAAAAAAAAATACTTTTTATTATAGAGTATTAAGTATCCACGAAAAATTATTTTAAACAGAATATGTTTGGTTTTTTTTTAAATTTATTTCTGGTTATAAAATGACGGTGAAGTGACTCTTTTTATGTGATTATTGAACTGTAGGGGCGTTTAGAAACGGATTAACTTAAAATTATGAACAAATTAAATAAATTTTCTCATTCTAACATTATCAACAACAAATAGGAAAGAATTTGATATATCAAGGATTTTGTAAGTACTAATATAAGAAACCCTTGATATGCTGTCTGATTCGCACTTGGCCTATTTAATTTTCTATTTCTTAATTTATATGGAATTTAAAATTTGAAGAGCATTCTTGGTTTACCCTATTGCTACTACTGTAAATTTAAATTATTATTAAGTTAGTTTCGTAAAAATCCACACAAAAACTTTTAGCCTCGTAACCACTATTATACATATGAATGGTGCTAAAATTCTAGGTTATGTTTTTTTTAACGTAACTGTACTTCTCACACTACTATATCCTTTTTATGAATGGATCGTTTCCAAGCCATTGATATTTTATCCCCCCACTAAATATAATCGCCCAAATATGTTTTTTTATAGTGAAAACAAAGATATAAGTATCTTTTTGGGTGTCTTTTTTTTATTTTTATCAAAACTACGAGGTTAATAATTTCAATTTTTTTATAAGTTAATCCGAATATATTATTCAAACAAATATTAGTTTTTTATCAAGATGGTGAAAGTCCTTGAATAAAAAAAAAATAAATGATCATTTCCCCACCCTTTCCCAATCTACCATATGTTAAAAATTTCAATTTTAATTGCAATTATTTCATGTTTGGTGTGGTAAATCGTCTTCAAATTTTAACAATGTGTTTATTATGCTTTTAATGACTTATATTTCAAGTTTCGAAGACTTCTTGAATTTTTGCATTTGTGAATGAACTACCTTAAAATAGAAATTTATTCAATTAGCTTATATTTTAATTGATATGCCCACAACGATTTTCGTTTATCGGTGCACCATCATCATCATTGAGTATACAGTCCTAAGACTGGTTTGATGCAACAATCCGTCTCCACTCGACTCTGTCCTCCGCCAGCTGTTTAACCTCTCTAAATGTCTGGCATCCCATATCTCCAATTATTTGGTTGAAATATTCTAATCTGGGTCTTCCCCTTCCCCTTTTCTTTCCCACCTCCCCCTCCAAGATATCCCTAAGCAGTCCCCCATGTCTCAGTGTGTGCCCCATCATCTGACCTCTTCTCTTCTTCAGACTCTTCCACAAGGTTCTTCTTTCTCCGATTTTTCCAAGAACTTCTTCATTTGTGATTTTATCCATCCATTTGATATTCATCATTCTTCTGTAGCACCACAGTTCGAAAGCCTCCAATCTCTTTCTCTCCGCTTTTCCAATTGTCCAGGTTTCACACCCGTACATGGCTATGCTCCATACATATGTCTTCAATAGCAACTTCCTGTTTGCTAAGCTGCACCAGAATTTGGATATTTTTAAAATCCACACCCTAAAAGAGTGTAAAATTATTTCCTCAATTTCCAATATCACCGCCTCTATACTTAAATTCATATCCGGTTTTTTTCTTTTATGAAAAGATTAGGATCTGACCTTTGGCATCGGTAACGTTCTCCCTTTCACTGCTCCTGTTTTTGGAAATAGCTAGAACAGAGAAACACCTTGAACCTAGAAAGCTGCCCGATAGCGTGTTTGCGTGAGCTACTAGTATTGCGTGCTAATCACATGTACAGGGGTTGTTTGGGGGTATTTTTCAGAAGGGGGTGGTTCTTGCAGGGGTGTCGAATGAGCTTTACTTAAATCCAAAAATTGTGACAACAATCAAAACAATTTCCGAAAAACTTTTATAAATTGTCAAAAAAAGTCATTAAATATTCTATACGAAATTAATACTAAATCAGATAACAAAATGATCATATATATTAATTGCCATTATGTTTTTTACTCTTATGTAGATACTCTAGTTGTGCTTAGAATTAATTATAACCTGCCTTTATTTTATTATTTTTATAGTAATACTATATATATTTGTCTAGATTAATTTGTAACAACGCTGAGAGAATTTTCTTTAAAAAAATTACGCTCTTGCCTAGAATCGAACCGACGAACTCTTGAACTATGGGCATCAGCTCTAGCGATTACACCAATGCAACATTAATATTTGTTACTTGATTTCTGTTACTAAAACTATATATTTTTGATTTGGACTTTATGTCGAGATAATATTGTATTCATTTGAACTCGAATGAAAATGAAAAAACACCAATAGATTTTAAATTAAGAAACATTAAATATATATTAATTAACGAGGCAAATTTGAAATATAATTGTCAGCGCGGATTTTAAACTGATGGCTCCAAACGATTTTCATTAACCAGTCAAATTTGAAATATAATTCTAATTTGGACTCGAATTTTGAAATGAAAGACTCCAATTCATTTTAAATTAAGAAACATTAAATATATTGATCATTATTCTTCCCCCCCCCCCCCCTCGCCACTCAAAAGTTAAAGAGGCAAAACTTTTAAGAGAAGATGTATTTTCGGTAGTTTACCGGTATACATTTGGAGTGTGGTTTTTTAAGAGGAATAAAAATTTTGGACCGAGACGCTGCCCGCCAGGGCACCAGCCCGGAGGGCCGAGCCTTCGGCACGCCCTCGAAGCTCGTTCATAATAATATATTTTCTATTCTTTATTATTTAATGACCGAACATAATCGGGAATGACCGAAGACATTTTAACATTTATTACCCCTCGCAAGGCAGGATCAAAGGCAGTTGATTGTTCGAATACGTTTCAGATTTTTTGCCTTTCTAGGCATAACCTAATTTAAGATAATACTTATTATTATTATTTTTTTTAATTTGTCTCTACCCCGGGGTCAGATTTTAGCAGGATGCCTCGAGTCGGATTCGAACCTTCCACTTGGTTAGCAGGCTGGCACGGTAACCCATACACTAACCCGACCCAGATTATTTTTGTTTGAAACAAAAAATAAATAATTTTAACACATTCCGTCAAACCAATCTTGAACTGTCTTAAACTCGTCGAATTCCATCAATTTTTCGGTAAAATACCGAAGTTTTGAATTATAGAAAAATACCACATTCGTAAGCACATATATGTTAGCTGGAGAGGGAACAATCGTCCTCTCTGAAATCTTTCTTGAATAAAAAAAGTATAGCCTGGAATAGACATTTGATCAACGGGTTATAAATTCATTTTCATCTAGGGAATCCAGGATCGTATATATATATACATATATATATATGTGCCCATAATTATGAAAATGGTCTAAGTCATTGATTGTTAGTTTCGAGATACCTTAAGGTAATTCTTTCGCGACAATACACACAAAAAGTTTTAGCCTCGTAACCACTATGAACCACATATGAACGGTGCTAAAATTTTAGGCTATCTTTTTTTTAACGTGACTGTACTTTTTACACTACTATATTCTCTTTATGAATGGATCGTTTCCAAGCCATTGATCTTATATTCCCTCCACTAAAAATAATCGCCCAAATATGTTTTTTTTTAATTTTTTTATCAAAACTTGAAGTAAATAATTTGATTTTTTTTGAGTTACTAGGAATATATTATTCTAATAAATATTAGTTTTTCATCAAGATGGTGAAAATTCTTAAATGAAAAAAATAAAATAATTATCATTTTCCCACCCTTTCCCAATCTACCATATGTAAAAATTTCATTTTTAATTGCAATTATTTCATGTTTGGTGTGGTTCAAATTTTAACAGTGTTTATAATGTTTTCAAATTATTAAATAAAAAAAAAATACTCTGATAGTTCAAAGTCTATATCACTCACAAAATGATTGCAGATACTTGACTTAAGTTTTGTCAAGGGAGAATGGTGTAGGTTCTAGGTGAAACATATTAATAAATAAAAATAAAAATTTTAAATTTTTTCTATGTGAACTCCTGAAGATGGGCACGTAGCCCGAAATATATCAATATAGAGACGTGCCGAGGGGTGAACCGCGGTTGGAATTAGGTCTACACCGTCTTTGGAATTATTTGGAATTACTTTGGAATTCATTAGATAATCTATTGTCATCTATTGTCTTCTACTTGGAATTGAAAGTGGAAGTAGAAGTAGGTGTACACGATTTTAGTTCGCGGTTCACCCCTCGAGTCGTGCTAATAAGCATTTTGTCTTTTATATGTGAATCCTACCTAGGAATTTATAATTTTAAATTTTTAATTTTATTTGACTTAAGTTTGATTTAAATTAAATAATTCACTTTTAGATTTAAAGCGTTGTAAATAAATACATATACGTAAAGTTTTTTTTAACAAATGTTATATGACCCGCAGGCGCCCACGAAATATGTTTCAGATGGGCAAACTTATTCATTTTCCAATAAACATAGCTGATTAATTAAATTACTACTACTAATTGTGAATATTATATATTCCTATTGCCATCCGGACTTTATTTACTTATTTATTTGTTTATTTATTCATGACCTTCGGCAGACGGTCGTTTTGGTCAGCTATAATATTTACATATAGTTACAAAATTAATAATTAAAATAAATTTAAAATGATTCACATTTTTAATAGAAAAAAAATATTATTATTATTATTTTTTTTTTTTTTGTTGACTTCGGATACTTTAGTACATTTAAAAAGTGGGTATGTAGTATGATTCTTTATCATGGGTTAGTAGTGTTAGTGAGGGAGACAGGTTTTCGCCGGTCAAATTTTTATTCTGCTTTAACTGCTTCCACTCCAACAACGTCATCAAGACACGGTACAGCAGCAGTAGCTCTAAAACATAAGAAAATAAAATTTTTTATATAAAGCTACACAAACTGAAATTATTTTGAAGAGAGATAGAATTTAGAGATCCGTACTTTTTAAATAATTAAATGTATTTAAATAATACAAATGTCCCAAATATACCTATACAGTGAAACCCCTCAAATCTGAACCCCAGAAATCCGAAATCCCGGGAAATCCAAACGCAAAAAGAGAAACATAATTATTTATTCATAAAATAATTATGTATATATTCTACATTATAACCATATTTTAAATAATTAATTGAAAAATTAACAAGGAAGTACAGTTAGCATACCTAACAAAGTGTAACATAAATGTGTCTACATATTTAGAATGTCATCCAGGATTGAAAAACGGTAAAAGTTAGGTTAATCACAAAAACAAAACTAATAATAGAAGTACACACAATATCACTTAATCTTTCACTTGATATCAGTTATCTTCAATTGTCGAAGCTGATTTCGGATAATCCGAACAAATTGAAATCCGAACAGGCTACAGCCCCAATTAGTTCGGATTTGAGGGGTTTCACTGTATATTTCTTAAAAGTAGCCAGATATTAGAAACACTGGGTACTGTAATGAGGAGGCACTGAAACATGGTTTATCACTGCGAGAGATCCTAGTTCTATGTAGTGATCTAAAGTAAAGTGTGCGGCAACAAAAAGTATAAACCAGTGGTTTCCAACCTTGGATACGCGTACCAGTACCAGTACGCGAATGATTTTACAATTTAAAACAAAAATCTATTAAACATCTGTTTTACGAAAAAAGAAAAGAAATGACTATAATAACTAATAATCCATACGTGTTAATATTTTAGTTTGGAATTTCTTATCCATTGTTTGTGTTGTAATACTTTGTTGGGATTTACGTAATCTCAAAAGATGCCGTCTAAACCTGAATGTCTTATCTCCCTATAAAAAATTTGACACTCGCCTGCTGTGATGCAGATTATAAGAACTAGATCACCCGCTTGTCAGGACACAGGAATTTCCAAAATAAGCGAATTGCTCCCTCCACGAAAATTAGCAATTTATAACAAAAGGACTAAAATTAATAGTTAGTTTCCCAGAAAATATATCCTGCGAATTATAACTGTGTCTGAGATCTACTAACAATTGTGTTTTGTGTTTCAAACATCTTTAAATTAATTGAGCACTCAATTCGCGTTTATTTTCCATTTTATGTGATGAAATGGGAAGTGCCCATGCCACACTTTTACTTCACACCGAAGTACGATAGTTGCCTCGTGGTAAATTCCTCGAGTGATTGTTTGAGTTACGCGATGAAATTTATGTTTTTGACCAATTCAAAATATTTTAACTGAGATAATTTGATTGATGACCAATTATTGTGTGACTAGCATTTATACCTTTTAGACTTTTAGAATACCCAGAAGTTTCTTGTCAAGCAGTGAAATTTTTAATTCCATTTACGACCACATTTTTTTTGGCTTTTCGGCCTTTTTAGCCATCAGCCAATTTACGATACCATTATTAAATTTTGTCTTTTATGTGGGAATCAGATTTGCGACCATATATTTTGACAAACATTGAGCCCGATATTACTTCTTTAGTTAATAATAAACAGGCCCAATCTTCTTACTAATTATATATTTTTTAAAGTGATTATTATATTTTATGTATATGTTTAGCATTCAAAATATACCCCAAGTTATTTGTCTTTATTACAAGTGTTCTCCATTGCATTTTATATCCCATTTCAAAAATTTTGGTCTACCGGTACGTCATCAAATTGCTTCCAACGTACAGGTAAGGTACTATAAAAAGGTTGGTGACCCCTGGTATAAACGATTATGAATAATGAACCTTGCCGCTGAAGAAGAGAAGAGGTCAGATGATGGGGCACACACTGAGACATGGGGGACTGCTTAGGGATATCTTGGTGGGGGAGGTGGGAAAGAAAAGGGGAAGGGGAAGACCCAGATTAGAATATTTCAACCAAATAATTGGGGATATGGGATGCCAGACATTTAGAGAGGTCAAACAGCTGGCGGGGGACAGAGTCAGTGGAGACGGATTGTTGCATCAAACCAGTCTTAGGACTGTATACTCAATGATGATGATGATGAACCTTGCCAAACAAAATTCTAATAAATAAATAAATATTATCAAACCTAGGGGACTGCATTTTGTGACCCTTACATACAGATGATAATTGTTGTTTATTTTCACCGTTTCCTTTTTCTATTTGTATATCATTTCCCAGGTCTCCTTTTTCCATAATTCTGTTTTACTCATGGTAATGGCTAAATCCCATTATGCAAATAAATACTTTAATACACAGATAATCCTCTCCTCGAATCATTATTTTTATTTTTATTTCCATTACACTACACACAACATAGAAATAAAAGCTTCGCTGTGCAGTATTTTTTCAAGGAATTAGTCTTTCCACTATTTTTCATAAACGGATTATTTATTAATTTAACTGATTAAATTTTTAATTTAATTCAAAATAGTTTCTAGTTCACTAGTAAACGTTTTTATAAATTGTTGCTATATATGTATATATGTGTGTGTGATTGTAATGAATTGTGTGATCTATCTATATTGAAGATTTAAGAATGAATGTTTCATGTGAAATGACAAATTCCGGTTCTAGAACGAGATAACTACTGAGGATGGTCGACCAGTGGTGACCGAAACTGTATAGTAATCAATTAAATAATTCTAATAGTTATTAAAATTATTGTTTTATTATATTTGTGACAAAACCAACCCTTCAATTTAATGATAAATTTTTAATGTATTGTGTTTTATGTATGATTATTTAATGACATTAAAAGATAATCGGGAGAAAAAAAAGATCAAATAAAATTAAAATGGATCCGAGAGGAGTGGGATTAGTGGGATGGATGGATGGATGGGCGAGTTGTTGTGGGAGGTTTAACGTCGGTACTATTAATAGAGGAACATGGTCAGAGTGTGAGTGCTGGTTAGATCTATCTCCCTCGTTGTCTATCTCACACTCGTTTGGAACGAGTCCAATGCGAACAACAACAACAAAATTAAAATTATGTATTTTTATAATATAATTGTATAAAAAGGGGTTTACATCCAGTTGAAATTTCATTTTAGAATTATAATAATAACAACAACAGCAACAACAAAACAAACAATAAAAAGAAAAAGAAAATGGTTTTAGTAGTTTTTTTTTTATTTATTAAAAAAGTTTTTCATTTAAATATTTGTGCATTTTGTTTTTGATGTAAATATTTATTCTGTTTTCTGAAGGATTTAGCACCCAATAGTGAAAAAAGGGGTGGTTGATTACGTTCTCAGTTGTTATTGTTAAATTCTTTTGTGTCCTGTTCATTGGATAAACTTCTTAAGTAGTGTACTTGGTATTATTTCAGTATTTTGCCCGGGAATCTAAGAAAATAATCTTGATACTCGTGCATTAAGTTCTGTCATCCATTTTCTAAATATTCCTTATCTATTAGTTATTTTACTTTACCATACAGGGTATGTAATCGTAAAGAAAAAAGTATTTTTTTTCAATGTTTTTTCGAAATTTCTCAAAAACGGCTTAAACTAATTTAATAAAAAAAATTGAGCGAAACCATGGCAGCGGTCGGGGAACCGGGGTAAATTACCTCAAATGTGGTAACAATGAAATTATCGGGGGTAATAAGGACATTTTTAAAATTTTCTATTTTATAAAATACTTATTATAGTATTTTTATTTTATTAGCTTTTCCTGGAATTCAAAATCGTTAAATTAATAAAAGTTCAAAAAATATAAAAACATTAATAAAAATTATACGTTTTTTGTCAAAAAGTTCTAATTTTGAAGTCAATTTAGCGAAAATGAAAGATCTTTTTTCTACAACGTAAAAGGGTTTGAATTCTGTTAATGTTTACAATTGTTATTTACTTACAGATAGTTTTCATGTAAATTCCAATTAATTCAATAAATAATAAATAATATACATTTACCTTGCATGTTTTTTGCTATTCAGAATATAGGGGTAAGAGCGACCCGAGGGGGGAACCGCGATTGGAATTAGGTGTACATCGTCTTTGGAATTATTTGGAATTACTTTGGAATTATTTTGGAATTCATTAGATGATCTATTGTCATCTATTGTCTTCTACTTGGAAATGAAAGTGGAAGTGGAAGTAGGTGTACACGATTTTAGGTCGCGGTTTTTCATTTAAATATTTGTACATTTTGTTTTTGATGTAAATATTTATTCTGTTTTCTGAAGGATTTAGCACCCAATAGTGAAAAAAGGGGTGGTTAATTACGTTCTCAGTTGTTATTGTTAAAGAAGTAGTATACTTGGTGTTATTTTAGTATTTTGCCCGGGAATCTAAGAAATCCCATTTTAGAAATGAGTTTGATACTCTTAGAGTACTGTGAACCATTTTCCAAATATTCCTTATCTATTAGTTATTTTACTTTGCCATACAGGTTATTTAATCGTGAATAAAAAAGTCTTTTTTCAATCTTTTTTCGAAATATCTTAAAAACGGCTCAAACTATTTTAATAAAAGAAATTGAACGAAACCATGGCGTTTTTGTCTAAGGCAGCGGACGGAAAACCTGGGTCAATTACCCTAAATACGGTAGCAATGAAATTATCGGGGGTAATAAGGACATATTTAAAAAATTATATTTTATAAACTATTATAGTATTTTTACTTTAATAGCTTTTCCTGGAATTCAAAATCGTTAAATTAATAAAAGTTAAAAAAAATATAAAAACATTAATAAAAATTATACGTTTTTTGTCAAAAAGTTCTAATTTTGAAGTCAATTTAGCGAAAATGAAAGATCTTTTTTCTACAACGTAAAAGGGTTTGAATTCTGTTAATGTTTACAATTGTTATTTACTTACAGATAGTTTTCATGTAAATTCCAATTAATTCAATAAATAATAAATAATATACATTTACCTTGCATGTTTTTTGCTATTCAGAATGTAGGGGTAAGAGCGACCCGAGGGGGAACCGCGATTGGAATTAGGTGTACATCGTCTTTGGAATTATTTGGAATTACTTTGGAATTATTTTGGAATTCATTAGATGATCTATTGTCATCTATTGTCTTCTACTTGGAAATGAAAGTGGAAGTGGAAGTAGGTGTACACGATTTTAGGTCGCGGTTTTTCATTTAAATATTTGTACATTTTGTTTTTGATGTAAATATTTATTCTGTTTTCTGAAGGATTTAGCACCCAATAGTGAAAAAAAGGGGTGGTTAATTACGTTCTCAGTTGTTATTGTTAAAGAAGTAGTATACTTGGTGTTATTTTAGTATTTTGCCCGGGAATCTAAGAAATCCCATTTTAGAAATGAGTTTGATACTCTTAGAGTACTGTGAACCATTTTCCAAATATTCCTTATCTATTAGTTATTTTACTTTGCCATACAGGTTATTTAATCGTGAATAAAAAAAGTCTTTTTTTCAATCTTTTTTCGAAATATCTTAAAAACGGCTCAAACTATTTTAATAAAAGAAATTGAACGAAACCATGGCGTTTTTGTCTAAGGCAGCGGACGGAAAACCTGGATCAATTACCCTAAATACGGTAGCAATGAAATTATCGGGGGTAATAAGGACATATTTAAAAAATTATATTTTATAAACTATTATAGTATTTTTACTTTAATAGCTTTTCCTGGAATTCAAAATCGTAAAATTAATAAAAGTTAAAAAAAATATAAAAACATTAATAAAAATTATGCGTTTTTTGTTAAAAAGTCCTAATTTTGAAGTCATTTTAGCGCAAATGAAACATCATTTTTCTAAAACGTAAAATCCTTTTGAATTATGTTAATGTTTACAATTTTTATTTACTTACAGATAGTTTTCATGTAAATTCCAATTATTTCAATAAATAATAAATAATATACATTTACCTTGCATTTTTTTTGCTTTTCAGAATGTAAGGGTAACAGCGACCTATGCAAAAATATTTTGGGGTAATAGCTAAAAAAGTTCCCCGACCTCAGGTCTATAGGAAAGCCATTTTACTAGATAGTAATTACGTCTCTATATCAGTAAATAATAACATTTAAAATTTTTCCGAAATTTTCTGTCTTTAAAATCATTAAACGTCTTTATCTCCGTAAATAATGGTCTGAGAGCTTTAAAACAATCGAATTTACAAGATTTTTTTTAATTTCTGAAAATTTTTGTCTTTAAAATCTTTAAACGTCTCTATCTCCGTAAATAATGGTCTGAGAGCCTTAAAACAATCGAATTTATAAGGATTTTTAAAAATTTCCGAAATTTTTTGTCTTTAAAATCTTTAAACGACTCTATCTCCGTAAATAATGGTCTGAGAGCCTTTAAACAATTTGAAAAATGTATCATTTGATTCAAAAAAACTGAATTATTGATCTGTATAAATTTTTTGAAAATGGTATAATTTGTATAGAAGTTATAGCCCTTTTAAAAGCTCGGTCCATTTACTTCCATGTTAAAAGGACACTTTTCGGTAATGAGAAAGACGTTCAAATTTCGTTAATAAATATTTAATGTATCAATGATTCGATGGTAAAAATTTGAGAATTTTCTTATAAAAATTATACACAGTCCCGAACCTCCTTAAATAAAAGCGTGTGTCTTCTGCTGGAAAAATATTTTTTTAATTTATTCATAACGATGCTTTGCCCTCTTCATCAGTCTATTATGATTGATTCACAGGAATTGTAATAGACTGATGAAGAAGGCAAAGCCCTCGAAACTATATTCTCGTTATAAATAAATTAAAAAAATTATTTTTCCATCATAAGACATACTCTTTTATTGCTATTGCAGTGATTCTCAACCACTGTTCCGCGGAACTTTAGTGTGCCGCGAGATTCTTGAAGTGTGCCGCCACTGCTAGACCGTGGTCTCTCCCGAATTGAATTTTTTTTTTTTTTACATTTCTTTATCAATTGACACCTTAGACCATGAAATATATAGACACGCCCTCTGCTACTCTCCACACAGAGTGAAGTGAGGCCAACATCGCCTACAGATGACGTCACGTTCTCGCATAAATATTTTGGTTATATTAATTTGCGATTATTGGAATCCAAAATAAATATTCTAAACTACGATAAATTTATCTCAATGTATAATAATTCCTATAGTGGCCATGCTATTTCTGGGTGTTCCTGCCTACAGATGACGTCAAGTTCTATAGGAGATGTTGGCCTCACCAAATCGACACCAGGGCGTGTCTATATATTTCATGGTCTAAGATTGACACTACATTTAATCCAAATATTTATTTGATCATTTTAACTGAAAAGGTAGTAACATTTTACACGATGCAGAATGTCCTATGATAATTTTATAGGTACATCAATAAATAAACAAATAAAATTCCATTAATTTATTTTATTGTTAGTGTGTCGTTAAATTTTTAAATTATTAAAGGTATGCCGTGAAGAAAAAAAGGTTAAGAAACACTGTTTTATTGTCTCATTTAATTTATAAAAATTCTGCTAATCTCGGCAAAAATAAACTTTCAATTTATTTCTTATGTCAACAGTAATTATCATTCAATCCTTTACTGTACAATATTAAAAGAATTGATTGAACTTTTCAAGTTTTAATTGTAAATCACTAATGCTCAAACTTATACTTAAACAGTAGTAAATATATAATATATAAAATAAAGTTGTTATCCAGCTAAGAAGAATAAAGCCTATTGAAAAGTTCTAGCCAAGTGTTTGTTCCAATTGATCATGAGAGGACGCAAAAGAGCTAAGAAAGCCATTATGTAGTGTAATGCAAATTTAACCGTTCTCTCTTTTCTAGTCCTTTCTCTTCTCACTCTATTGACTCTTTCTTGTTCCTTTTTGCTTTTACTTAATGATGATGTCTTTCGTTTAAGATCACATGTCAGAAACTGGAGCCATTAGTTGGAAGCGGACGAAATTCCAAACTTACCAAGTTTCATTTGCTCACTGTCTTAATTGTGTTTTGTTGAAAGTAAAATGGATCCCGACGCGATTCAATAAGAATACTTTTTGTTTGTTTTTCTTTCAAACTTGAGCTAAATATTCAATAATACAATGCACATACTATTTTATTATTACCTATTAATATTTATTAATAAAGAAAAGATTCACGGGCTTCTGGACAATTTTCACTTTACCATAGTGGGTATGGTCAAGTATTGTAATCGTGCATGAAAAAAGTGGTTTTTTCCTACATTTTTTTTCGTAATATCTCAAAAACGGCTGAAACTATTTTGATTAAAAAAATTGAGCGATACTATGGCATTTCGGTCTACAAAAAAGCTCTAATAAGTGAACATCAAAAAATTATATTTTTTGAGATAATAATTGTTTTGTCAAAATGTCTGTTAGTTAGTCTGTCTGATTGTCTGGTTGTCCGTTAGTCTGTGCGTTACCAAAATTGCGTGGACGAACTAGCTCAAAAACTAGTGTGAATATCAAAACCGAATTCCACGCGTAGTTTTGGTCCATTGAGATTAACAGCTGATTAGATTTTGGTGCATATCGACCCAAAATTAATGGGGGTGAAAATGAAAAATCTAGGCTGTTTGAGCAAACTCAACCAAATTTTGTATACATAATAAGTGGACCTCCAGAAGTCTAAAAATGCAAAAACTAACCGCCCAAAATGGAGGGGGGTCAAAAAATGAAAATCTTGGCCATTTACCAAACTCAACCAAATTTTGTATACATAATCAGTGGGACCCCAGAAGTATAAAAATGCAAAAACAAACCCCCCTCTACATGATTATAAATAATTTTAGGGGCCAGGTTGTATGGTAAAGTCAATTGGATGGCTACATCAGGACACGTCAGCTTATTTTAATCATTCTAAATATCAATTTTTAACCGACTTCAAAAAAAGGAGAAGGTTCTCAATTCGACTGAATATTTTTGAAATGATGAGTTTTAAACATAAATTTAATAAAATGGTTAATTTGGTTCACATTTACTTTTTCGAATTGTATTTTAATTTGAAAGATATTTGCAAATAAATAAATTATAAATTGAAGAGTTGAGGCTGAAATAATCAAATAAATTAATATTTCCATCAAAATACACGTACTTTGATACTCAATCATGGCATCGTTTTCAAGCATTGCTAATTTAAAATAGTTTTTACATGACTTATATATAATTTTTCTTGGACAAGAAGATGTGGGACTCCTGCAATCGGTACGCCTGAAGAGACTAATATTTTTAATTTTTTATTCTTTTTTGATTATTCATATTTATAAATATCTAAAATTTTAAGAAAAATCAATTTCAAGCATTATTTTTCCTGTATATCCGTGTGTTTGTCTAGATTATGAAACACACAAGTCGAAATCAATAGCCGTACAAAGTTCATCATAATGCCAAAGTATTTTTATTTTCATTTCAATAAGCTGATTGGATTTTGGACATGGAGTCCTGGTTCAAAAATACAAACCATTAAAAAAATCTAATCGTTATATCAGTTGAATTGTTGTAGCTAATAAGCTGACATGCGGCGTATAAGTTTTATTGGTTCGCCCCAAAATCCCGACTCAAAATTCAGACACCCCAAAATCCCGACATAAAAATAATCTTGACAGCCAAAATCCCTATAAAAAAATCTCGACAGGCAAAATCCCGACAACCCAAGATTTTTGGCTGTCTGGATTTTGGGTTGTCGGGATTTTGGATGGCACCCAAGTTTTATATTAATGAAATGTATTATTTTTAATAATATTGACTCCAAGATGTTTTGAGCTTCTACCGTTCTACTTGATTTTACTTCCAGATAGCAGAACTCCTTAACCCCTAAACTCCATATTAACTATTATATAAAACTCTGATAGCTTCTAATTTGTATCCAAGTTTCAGAAAAAGTATTTGAACAGCGGTTAAGTATTTGAACCGCGGTTAAGTATTTGAACCGTCGTTAAGTATTTGAACCATGGCTAAGTATTTGAACCATGGTTAAGTATTTGAAACATGATTAAGTATATGTAACCTTAGTTAATTATGAAAACAGTTAATTAAATATGAAATCAACAGGGTAAGTATACTTGTAGCATCGAGTTAATTAGTAAAACGAGGAGTTAACTAAGAAAACTAAGAATTAAATATTTAAACCTTGAGTTAAGTATGAAAACAGCGAGTTAATTATGAAAACGAGGAGTTAAGTAAGAAACCGAGAGTAAAGTATTTAAACCGTGAGTTAAGTATGAAACATCCGCCTCGGTGATGTAATGGTCAGAACAACTGACTGGCAACCCGGAGGTCTCGGGTTCGATTCCCGGCTATACCCAGACATTTTTTCTGTAAGTATAGGGTCTGGTAATAAAAATTAAGTGGGAGATAAATTTAACCGAATTCATCGCGCGGAGAATTTACCACTGCTCGAAGCCTCTAAAACCTTGGTAAATTGGATATTGAATTGTATCTAAGTTTCTGAGATTGGCTCATTGATCCCAGCTTCTTTTCCTTCTGCTCTGTTCTTTTCACAATTGAGGGGCCAGCCCATACAGGCCTTTTAGGGGATCCACCTTCTGGTGTATCTCCTTCTCTCATCAATATCATTAAAAAAAAAAAAAAGAAATCAACAAGTATGTAAACCGGTAGTTTAATATGAAAACTAGGAGTTTAACTTAAAATATAAAAAAATACCATAAATTTCCTCATTCTCCCACTTATCAATGATAAATAAACACGAATTCGATTTTCATACGACGTTTCTCCCCTTTCAGGACTTTTTCAAGTACTCAGTACTTTCGCTCCAGTTGAGTCAAAAGAAGTGTAGTATCTAATATTTAATAAAATAAGTTAAAATACAAATGAAAAATAACAGAATTAAAAAATAAATAGTATCAAACACGTAAATGTTTTAAATAAAAATAATTATAAAAAAAAAAAAAAAATTAAATACAAAAGTTAGTTTGATTTAGTCAAATCAGCTGATAATAACTCTTGTATGATTTGGCAATGCGTTGTATTAATAGTGTTTATGTTCACATCCTAACTTACTAAGTATATGTAAGTATTTATGTTATTTTTTTAAAGTAAATATCTCAGTAAATTCGAGATATATTTTATTCCAAAAAAGAAAGCTAATTTTTCGTTTTTTTTTTAACTTTATCTATTCAACTAATAGTAGTATAATTCAAGAGAAAGTGTCAAGATCTTAATTTTCCATAAAACTCTAAGAAAATGAGTAAGTATATTTAAAAAAATTTGCACTCTAATGTATGATTGAAACTTCACCAAAGCATAGATAGAGACTTAAACTATTATAAAAAATTAAGTTAAAGATATAATCTAATATTTTTTGTTAAACATTTGCGGTGAAAAAACCACTTTAAAACATTAATCGTTGATAAAATAGTAAAACAATCGAGATAAGAAACAATATATTTCTAATATATATCTCATAACAAGTTAGCACAACCAATTGTTCCTACCCCGGGGGTCAGATTTTAGCCGGATGCCTCGAGTCGGATTCGAACCCGGGTCCACTTGGTTAGCAGGATGACACGCTACTGCCTAGCCTATCTGACCCCCCCCCCCCCCCCCCCAACCAATTTTACAAAACAATCTTAAATCATCATTATTTATTAATACAATTTCAGTCTAAGGCTCAATACAGGGTTCTTCTACATGGATGACAGCCAAAATCCTGAATGTCAACATCCTGAGACCCCAAAATCCCGACATTTGAAAATTCAGAAGTATTTTAATATTTTATTAAGCTGTTTAATATTTAATAAGCTAACGCTGCTCTGATGTGGCCATCTATTTGAATTTACCATACAACCTGGCCCCTCACTTATATTTAATATTTAATAAAATTATTTATAATCATGTATGGTAGGGGGGTTAGTTTTTACATTTTTAGACTCCTGGAGGCCCACTGATTATGTATACAAAATTTGTTTGAGTTTGATAAATGGCCAAGATTTTTATTTTTTGAACCTACGCCCCCCCCCACCCATTTTAGGCGGTTAGTTTTTGCATTTTTAGACTTCTGGGGTCCCACTGATTATGTATATAACATTTGGTAGAGTTTGCTCAAATGGCCTAGATTTTTATTTTTAACCCCCCATCCACCCCCCTTAATTTTGGGTCGATATGCACCAAAATTTAACGAGCTCTTAATTCAATGAACCAAAACTACGTGTGAAATTTGGTTTTGATATTCACACTAGTTTTTGAACAAGCTCGTCCACAAAAATTTGATAACGCACAGACTAACAACCAGACAGACTAACAGACATTTTGACAAAACAATTATTATCTTGAAAAATATAATTTTTTCGATGTTTACTTATAAAGACTTTTTTGTAGACCGAAATGCCATAGTTTCTTTCAATTTTTTTAATCAAAATAGTTTCAGCCGTTTTTGAGATATTTCGAAAAAAAAAGAAAAAAAAACACTATTTCATGCACGATTACAATACTTGACCATTTCCTGTATGGTAAAGTAAAAAGATATATATAGTATCTATTATATTATATATTGACAAGATTAAGCTAATTAAGACAAAAATTAAATTCCTGCTACATAATATACTTACATTTTACGTTCATTTTAAATTGAATTATATCAAACCATCTATCAGAGAAAACAAAGAAAAACATGCAGGCATGCAGTGGCGAAACCATGAGGGAGGGGGTTCTAAGGGGGCTGAAACCACCCCCCCCTTCAAGTTCAAGGGAAAAGTAGAAAAATTAGCAAATGAGAATTTTGAAGTTTAATAATTTAAATAATAAATCTAAAGAATTAACATCTTTTTTTTTTTGAAAATAGATGGTATTTTTTTCAAAAAATCAACTCGTGTTACATGAATCAATGTATATTAAGAAAGAAAGAATTTACATTTTCTAGGTCAGAATCTAGAATTTTAGTAGAACATATTTACTACTAAAATTCTAGATTCTGACCTAAAAATTCTTTCTTAATAATTTAAAGACAAAACTTGAAATATATTAAATTAAATTATTTAACTTTGAAATTGCCAAAACATTAATTTTGGCATTTTACGAAAATGTTTATATATTTATAATATGTGTGTATGTGTATAGAACATCCCACCCCACCCCAGGACAATCCTGATTACGCTACTGCAGGCATCCAATATCGAGGATAACAAAATGCATCAATCACCCCTACAAATTTAAATCAATCTCTACAATTTGCGATTTACAACTTATACAAATCTAAATTTACAATATCTAGATATTAGGAGTTACCATTTTTACAAATTTACAACCTTGAAATTTTTACCAATTTCCATTTATACTTTTAATAAAATTCAAATTAACTTATTTTTTATCTCAATAACTTCCACACTATATCTACAATTTTTACATTTTTAAAATTTTACCAAAAAGCGAAGTGAAAAATTTAAATTTTTTGCATTTTTTTATGATTGAAGAAATTGATTTTTTTAATACTGATATTTTCGGACAATTTATAAAAAAAATTCATTATCTAAAAATAATAATGATATATAATAATTTTAGATAATAATTTTGCAGAAAGTGGCAGATTTTTAATGTCCCATTATTTAACTCTTTTTAAATTAAATTAGAATTCTAATTTATTTATTTATTAGATACTGAACCTTCGCTATGCGAGAATTAAACGCACATTGGCACAGTTTTAATTATTATATAAAATAAATAAATGTGATTAGTAGGAGATTGTGGTGTTGATGCAAGGTGAAACATCTTTAATAAAGATAAGAGTAAATAAATATTATGTTTAATATTGATTTACTATGAGTTAAGGATTCTTGGTCACTTATTTCACATTAAAATTAAAAAATTAAAAGATGTAAATTTTTTTTCTTTTTCAATATATATATTTCGGGCTATCAACCCATCTTCAGGAAGTACAGAAAGTAACTAATTCAACTTATTGAATAACAGGTTATATATATGTTTATTGAACAGAGGGAAAGAATGTTTGAATTATTTTAAAGGACACTTTCTCTTAGGCTATTGTTAAGTGAAAATATCAGGGGTTTGTTGACATAGGTGTAGATAGATAAAAGAAAAGTTAGAAGTTCATTGACTTGTGTCTCTACGCTGGGAATAAATTTTTGGCTTTGTTATTAATAGGTCAATTATAGAAATATAGCCCGAAATATATATATATTGAAAAAGAAAAAAATTTTTACATCTTTTAATTTTTTAATTTTAATGTGAAATAAGTGACCAAGAATCCTTAACTCATAGTAAATCAATATTAAATATAATATTTATTTACTCTTATCTTTAAATAAATGTGTATGGAAAATATAAGCTTGAGAGATATTTTTCTTACTTATCTTATTTTTTTCATAAATCCATCTTAAATATTTTTTCCTTCAATTTTTTTTAATAGGTATTTACTTTAGAAAAGGATTTGCCATCCTTTTCATGATGTTGAATTGATCTTTATTTATTTAGAATTCCGTTAGAAAGAGAGATATTCTGGACTGGTCACGTTTTCTTATTCAGGCATATCTTTTTATACTTTTTAGTCTTTAAGGACAAGAGGCTTTGTGCCCAATGTCTCCTCAAAGTCAGTGAAAGACTTGATACATGTACGGAATTATCCCCAATTCGACCATGTTTCTCGAGACGGTCAAAACCAGAGATTATCCTTGAAAAAGGGAGATAGAGGATGAGACTATAGCTTTTGAATCTAATAAAGAAATCTACATCTCTAATATCAAAAAATATTATCAGTCGCAACCCTTTCGACCTTGATGACTGATTAAATCTTAAATTGAATCTGAATTATTTTTCTTTAATAAGTGAAGTTTTAAAATAGCTAATCGTGGATTTTCATCTCAGGGGCTGTGAATTTAAGGTGGTTCGGGACTGTTTATCATTTTTATAAGAAAATTTTCAAATTTTTACCATCGAATCATTGATGCATTAAATATTTATTACCGAAATTTGAAGCTGATCGTCTGTCTCATTACCGAGAAATAAATTATTGAAAATTGTCCTTTTAACATGGAAGTAAATGGACAGAGCTTTTAAAAGGGTTATAACTTCTATACAAATTATAACATTTTCAACAAATTAATACAGATCAATAATTCAACTTTTATTAATCGAATGATACATTTTTCAATAGATTTAACAGTCTTGTTAATTAGTTATTCATAAATGTAAAAATAAAAAGTATTTCCAGCCAACATAATATGACATTACTAGTAACTCTATTTGTTGAAATCGTTTTTGTGTTAAATAGATGTTTTTATAATGAGAAAAATTTTATCTCAATATTCTTTTTATTAATATTATCAAAACAAAGATTTTTATTCGAAATTAATCTCATTATTAAGAATATTTTTATTAAAAAATTTGGTATGCAGAAGTTGTTACTCTGGAGAAATACAAAATATTTATTTGAAGATCAACAAGATAGATAAGCAGTCTCGAACTCCCTTAAGTCAAAAGAATTAATTTCTGACTCCTATCCTTACTCACACAAAGCAGTATCCGTTTGGGGCGAAGGTCTCAAAATATATTTAAAAAAAATCTAATATTAAATTTGAAAAATAACTAAATGATGCCCTATTAGATGAAATTAATAATTATTTTGTTATTGTTTTATTTTTTCAACTCATTGGGGACGAAAAGAGAAAATATGTATATAAAACACTAATTACTATCTTACTATGTAAGTGAAATATTAATAAAGGCTTATAAAATAGATAGCATATACCTTAGACCATATAGACAGGGCCTGGTGTCGATTTGGTGAGGCCAACATCACCTAGAGTACGTGACGTCATCTGTAGGTAGGAACACCCAGAAATAGCATGGCCACTATAGGAATTATTGTACATTGAGATAAATTTATCGTAGTTTAGATTATTTATTTTGGATTCCAATAATCGCAAATTAATATTAAATTAATATTACCAAAATATTTATGTGAGAACGTGACGTCATCGGTAGGCGATGTTGGCCTCATTTCACTTTGTGGTGAGTAGCAGAGAGGGCGTGTCTATATATTTCATGGCCCAAGGCATATGCCATCTAGCAACAACACATAAATCAAATAAATTAATAAAAAAATTAAAAAATAATTAAAAATTTTATAATGTTCATAATAATATTAACTCCAAGCTATGCCCACTTCTGAAAAATTTTCTGCAGGCGTTCCTGCCTGTTGCACATACTAATAGTTACGGCACTGGACCCAAACCCCAAAATTTGGCACTGCGATTAAAAACCTTACATTAAAATTAAAAACACTTATTCGTCTACATATTGAAAGCAATTTCCCCATTTCTGGATGTAAACTGGGTAATCTATGCTTTCAATAGTTAAGGAGATTAAATCGACTATATGTACTTACCTACTCAAAAATTTATTTTAATATCGAATTCTTATGATTTTAAACATTTTATGATATTCCGGCTTCATATCAATATGAGTCAGTGATGAGAATATCATCGATAACTCATAAGCAATTTAAAAAGTGGGTTCATGTTCATTCTTTTATTTTATGAGTAATTCGACGAATCGAATAAATTTGACGATTTATTAATATTATTTTGTCTACAAGGATATTTTATCGCCGTGCATAAAGATTCAATTTCATGTTTTTTCACTTAAGTATCTAATTGTCTTTTTAGCTAAATCGATCCGATAAGAAAGAGTTATTGGGATTTTATTGAATTATCAGAGGCGAGATTAGAGAAGCGAATCGCGGGGGTAATAGACCTCAATATAAACGGAATTAGAAAATGACCTCCTCTTACTACTACTATTACGGTCTTTGGATATTATGTACACCACCAGCTCATTGATTTGCCACAATAGCAACAACAACAACAACAACAACAACAACTATTACTTCTATTAAAACCATAAAATGTTTATCATCAACCTAAATATCGGCGTAACTAGCAGAAATAACTAGAAGCAATCAAGCTTTATAGGAAGTGAGTGAAGCAAACGATATTATAAAAAAATTCAACGCCCCCTCCGAGAAAAATCGATGCCCTTTACTTTTCACTTCTTTTGTTTTCTACTAGATTGGCGATTACAATGTTGACCACTAGGGGCAACACCCATCTCGCGGGCCACTACTTCTTTTGATCCGACCCTGACCCATCTCATTTAGTCCGATTTGTGGTTTAGGATTAAAAAATAAAATAAAATATGCTTGTATTATTGTTTTGAGAAATAATTATTTTAATTCAGAAGACCAATTTCACAATTGAGCTAGATACGAGACAAATTTACAACCTGTTTAGAAACATTTTGTCGAAATTAAAATAAACAAGAAAAGAAAAACAAAATATAAACAAAAACAAAAAGCCACTCATTAAAAACATTGAATTTTCGTATAAGTCGTATTATTTCCTAAACAATTGTTCAAATCAAAAAAATATATATGACCTTTTTGTAGAGAATTGTATGCTCTATTTTATTTGAACAATTTTTATCTATCAGCGATAGATAACGAAAGACTTACATAAAACTGATTTGTTAAATATTTTTCACTCTTTGATATTTTTAATACATATTGAATAGATAGAGATTTTCAATATTTATCACTACACATGGCGAGCGGATCACGCAGGGCGGATGGATAATTGAATCCATTAAAATCTCATTCAAAAGCATGGAGAAAAATTATTTGTTAAAGATTTTTCACCCTTTGAAATTTTTAATACAATAGATAGAGATTTTCAATATTTATCACTACACTTGGCGAGCGGATCACGCAGGGCGGTTGGATAATTGCATCCATCAAAATCTCATTCAAAAGCATGGAGAAAAATTATTTGTTAAAGATTTTTCACCCTTTGAAATTTTTAATACATATTGAATAGATAGAGATTTTCAATATTTATCACTACACTTGGCGAGCGGATCACGCAGGGCGGTTGGATAATTGAATTCATCAAAATCTCATTCAAAAGCATGGGAGAAAAATTATTTTCAAGCATATTTTTTGGGTTACGTTAAAATAATCAAACTAAACTCTTACTTATTTATTTTACTTTAATAATTTATTTTTTCTCATTTTTAAGGTAAGTACCTATTTGTAATTGGTTCCATATCCTACTCGGGGAAATTTAAAGGCTTGAGATTTAGTTATAAAACAATAAATTGAACTATTATTCAATAAAAAAGGGTTTACCTTGCCTATCAGTAAAATTACACCCAACATACGATCCATGAAAGAAATATGAAACTGATTATGGTATTTTTCTCGTGATTTTTACGGATGGCGATCACAGTCTAATAAAAAAAAGCGCCATTAATTCTGTATATTAGTTTACAATCTGTATTTTTTTTATAGAATTATATATTCGCAACCAAATTGAGCACTCCCTTTGATTCCATCTATATAAGCCTCAATTATATCAGTGCACGCGAGCGTGGAATTTTCATACATATTTACTTTATTTATTGTAGCCGTTGGACATTGTGTTTAAATAGGTGAATACATTAAACAAATAAAAAAAAAATCAGGTCAGCTAGTTCGAAAAAGTTGATAAGAAATTCTAAAGGATCACGAAGTGAATGGAGTTATTATTATTATGTTTTTTTTTATTTTAAAATTCTTTATTTTCATAAAACATTTTTACGAATTTAGTAAGAAGAGGATAATTATAATGCATAAAAATAAAATAAATAATATTCATTTAAATGAAATGTGGAATGCTACTTCACGAGTGCATTCTACTCATGTAGACCCTATAAAGGCCTGAATTGTTCCCTACATAATAAAAAGCAGTAGAAGAGGAATCAACTGGTGTGTTCACCACTCGACTTTCATATTTTAATTTATTTGAAATCATCGCGACACTACTAATTTACACACCCTTTCTTTATTTCGTTTTTTTTTGATTTTCTCAAAAAAAGTCAATTTCATTTTGTAACTTCTAGGTGGAAGGAATCGATGCCCTTAATAGTTGGAAACCGGATTTGGGACATAAAACCGGATATTGTGGTCCCCAAAGGACAAAAAAGGGCCAAAAATCCATTGGTCAGTGAGTACGTATGTATGTATGTATGTATGTATGTATTATGTATGTACGTATGTAGGTACATACATGCGCATTGACCAATGGATTTTTGGCCCCTTTTTGGTCTCTGGGGACCACAATATCTGATTTATGTCCCAAATCCGGTTTCCAACTAATAAGGGCATCGATTCCTTCCACCTAGGAGTTACAAAATGAAATTAACGTTTTTCATTTCTGAGATACAAGCACACAAAGAATTGGTACCCAGACAGGGCATCGCGATACTTCCACATTATATTCTATGAATATAAATGTCGAAAGTAAAAATTTTAGCGGTTAGTTCGAAGCCAAAGGTACCTGTGGAGGAAGTTCGCGGAAGAGACGCATACGGGAAGTGAGTTCCAGGATTTAGAAATCATAGGGATAAACGAATTGACGACAAAGAGATTTTGACGATTTCGAAATCACGTATTTCTTAAATACTTTTTGAACATGTTTGTTTCATCTTAGGTATGAAAGTGAGAGGCAGTAGTTAATGGGTAATTAACACTAGAACGCCCGAAGCCGTCAATTTGACGGTTTTCACATTTCATTTCTCTTTCATTTCGTTTCTATTTAAGTTAGAACTTTGAAACTCGGTGACTTTTAATCATTTTTGAATAGCTTTCTAATAAAAATAAAGTAAAAATAGTACCCTATGAATTTTTATTTAGGAGAAAATTATGGATTTACCAAGAACGCCCAAAAGCCGTCAATCACGGTAACACTTTTACCCCAATTTTTATATTTTAAATTAATTTTTCAAGTACGAATAATTCCCATTCTTTTTTTTTTTGGAACATTTCCATCCTTTTAGACTCTCGGATTTGTTCTGTCTTTTTTTTTTTAATTTACAATTTTCCTTGAAAAACTTGGGGTAAAATAAAAAAATTATGTTTCTTTATGTCAATTTTTTTTATCTTTTGATGATTCACTTTATTATTTTACAACATTTCGAGGGAACCTACTGTTTTGAAATCCATATATTCATATATATGTCGAGCCCCTAGTCTTGCCATATCATTTTTGTTCCGCCCTTAGAATTATCAACAACAAATTTCTCTCTCAATTTCTCGTGAGTTTTTTTCGTATATTTGTTTTTTTTTATTTCAATATTATTTATAATAATATAATATTTATAATAATAACATATAATATAGAACTACTGGTTTTGTTAATGATAATACTCCATAAATATAGCATGTTAATTTTTCATTTTATATCATAATGATTATTAAAATGTAATATATTAATATGTATTTTTAATATATAAATTGATAATAGAATTATATTTATTATTAGAAAAAATAAAAAAAATATTAAATAAAAGGAAACAGAATGATTTTATTTAGTTTGAGTGTTGAAAAATGCAAGTCGTCCAATTGACGGCATCCGAGCGTTCTAGGGGATCTGAAAGTCCGGGCGTTCTAGTGTTAAATGTTTTATTCCTATGTAATAATATAAATTGTTTCCCCGATAACGTTCTTCCTCCAGATGTCAGGAGTGTTGAATTCGCTAATCCATTACATGTAATTATTAATTCTATATAACTCAAAGGGATGTCATATCTATTGTGATTTTCGCTAATAATATAGAAGGCAAAGCGTAAAGTAAGCGAATCACATTTTTTTCATTGGACTAATCTCCCTTTCTAACTCTCCTACAACTTATATTTTGCTATTAAATAAAATATATTATTCAGTATGTTCAGAGGGCTTTAGTATTTTTTTTGTCTATTGCGTTTAAAAATCACCAAAACGAGAAAAAGTTCAGCCGAGAGGTGCCGAACACTAGTTAGAATGACCGAAGATATTATTATTAGCTTCACACTAAATCCAGGTGACTGCGTGGGAGAAGCGAATATTATAAATTGAATTCTCATGATTAAAAATAAAAATTACATTAAATACCGGGTCGCCTAGCTTTTACGCAGCTTATTGAGCTTCGAATGAAAGTGGAATGCATACCATACAGGCGTCGTTAAAATTGTTTATTAAAGTGAAAGGAGAATGAAATTTAAAACTTAATTGGCTTATCGTCCTTCAAAAGATATTATATATTTTAATTCTTATCAGTTCACTGAAAGTGTTCCTTTATTTCAGATGTTAATTAGATTGAATTAAGTATATTAGCAGGTATTAGGACGGGAAAGTAGGAAATCAAACAATTCTCATCGATGATTCCGCGACATTTCATCCCCCGACAAAATATCCTTCAGGCAAAATATCTCATGACAAAATAACCCTTCCCCTCGTGAATCTTATGAGTAATGCAAATCGACTCCGGTTCGGTTAATATATATTAACCGAACCTCCGAAAGTTTAGTCCGGGTGGGGTGTGTTTCGGGCTCCCATTTTTTTTTCTAATCAAACACACATTGAAAACCCGAACCAGCATATCGTCGGGCGGGTGTGTTTGCGGCTCCCATTTTTCCTAATCAAACACGACAGACAGCAGCACTTTCAAACGGCTAATTAGCCGCCAAAATATGAAAGTCTGTTTATATTATTCAAAACTATGATTATAAGCTTCTCACTTAATCTCTTTTTGTATTCTCCCTTATACTGGGGAATATTTTGTCAGAAGATATTATGTTTGGGGATATTTTGTCTGAAGGATATTTTGCGGGGGATATTTTCTCGGGGGCTGAAATGTCGCCGTACCCTCATCGATTTACGGGACGTTTCATCAATTTTATTTAGGCTTCATCAGGCGTCTCAATGATTATAATTTAATTATAAGATAAAACAGATATGTACATGTTTAACTCAATTGTCCCTAATTCTTTTTACAGTATATTTTAACTAATTCTTTTGTCTTTGGCTCTGTATATATGATTATTGGATAAAAAATACTTTGTAGGTTTCACATTAAGATATAAAATAAAACGAATTTATTTTTGGATAGTCTTTAATCTCGATATATATATATATTTCAGGTGGTTAACACATCTTCAGGAGCAACAGACAACCGACCTGGATAAGTAAATAAATAACTTATCCAGGTCAGTTACTTTATGTTGCTCCTGAAGATGGGTTAGCCACCCGAAATATATATCTGTATATCGAGATTAAAGTCTCTCCAAAAATAAATTCGTTTTATTTTTATATCTTAATGTGAAACCTACCAAGTATTTTTTATCCAATAATTTAAAAAATGTTTCACCAAGTACCATCACCAAATTCCTTAAAAACTATCTCTATATATGGCCTGAACAATTAATTAATCTATATATAAGAAAGCTTTAAATGACTGTCCCGTCCAAATACTTGCTAACATACTTAATTCATTTCGAAATCTCTTTGAGTTGACTGAAGAATTTCAACAGTGTGCTAATTTCTATCTTAATTAGCGTCAATTGAGCAAGTCCCGTTCGGGCCGTTGCGTAAAAAAATTTCTGGACCCAGACGCAATGATATAGGCCTACATTGCTTAAATGGTAACCTAGAACAAAAAATAATATGGATGCTATGGAGGTAATTATATTTTTCGACATTTTCTTAAAATTCATTCCAACTATAATTTATTTAAATTGAAAGTTTTTTTGCCGAGAGTAGCAGAATTTTTATATATTGAAGGAGACAATAAAAGAATGAGTACTTCTGCTGGAATTATAAATTTTATTTATTTATAACGAGATTAAATATAGTTTCGAGGGCTTTTCCTTCTTCATCAGTCTATTACAATGGATTCTCAGGAATTAATTTATGAATCCATTTATAATTCCAGCAGAAGACACACTCTTTTATTGTCTAATTTTATTGTTCAATTTAATTTATTTCATTCGCTAAGTTTTTTCCCAAAGATATTTTGTTATAAATGGGTTTGTTTTAATTGTTTTAGAAAATAACTTATCTAGAATAAAATTTGTAACAACTGCTTAGCTTATTGTTATTAATTTGTGTTTTAAAACGTACGAGTATATTTTAAATCATTTTCATACGATATAACCATTGAATAGATTTTTTACGTGTCTGTATAAAGTTCTGGTTCTAAGCTAGTTAATATATATTTGCAAGAGATTGATTTTTAGCTCTTTAACTTCAACTTAATTATTATTATTATATTAACGATTTATTTTTTAAAATAGTCGAATCAAGGAAAAATGAATAAAGCTTGTAACCTGCTTCTCACCTGCTTTAACTCTGGTTATCTGACGAAATAATTTCCCATTAAATCAAAATAATTATTTACGAAAAGGTCTTTATTTTTATTATATACCTATAGGCCAACCTCCTCTAAATAAAGTGCAGATTTAGACTCTGATTTTTTTAGGCTTAGGATACCTTGAATAATAAACATTTTTTAAAATATAGACATGTTTTTTCTAAGATTCTTCCAAAACTTGTAGAATTTATTTTTATAAATTAAAGTGTTTTTTTCAGTCAGATAAAATAAATAAATAGAGTAATATTAGACAATTAACATTATTTATTGGCAAATTTGCTAAACAGTACATGTGTTTTTTATATAAACAGTATTTTATTACTACACATAAAAACGGCAGTTTCAATTTGTTATAATAGAAATTTAATCAGGAAAATAAATGATAAAATACTCAAAAGAAAAACGCCGAGACAGCCTCTTTTTTCTTATTTATTTAGACAATAAATTTATGGATTTCGTCAAAGGAAGATAATTATATTGCAGGAAAGAGTTGTGCGAAATAAATACACAAACCACTAATTAGATTGCTAATTTGAGTGCTCTAATTTCGTTTTCTTTATCATTTCTACAGAGTGTATCTATAATGAAAGCAGATAATTCAAAGGGTGGCTATTTGGGTCAAAATAATGAAAAAAGTTCATATAAACATTTGTCCAGAAACGCTTCTTTTTCTAGATATTAATTTTTTTATTAAATAATTTATATCCCTAGAACAGCTGGATACTTTGTGTTGAAATTTTGTACTGAACTCATCAATATAAAGACCTATTTGGAAAAAATATCATTTTGATCCAATATTTCATTTCAAAATGGTAGCTATTTAAAAATTTTGAATTAAAATAACTCAAAAATGGTAAATTTTATAAAAACATCAAGAATAATTTTTGGTAGATCATTTAATTTCCTATCGGGTGCTGTAGCTGTTAAAATGATTGGACACAGAATAACAGTAAAATAGCTTTTTTCTTGAGTTCAAAGATGATATTGTCATAAGACTATAGCCTATCGCTCGCAACAATGCACACAAATGTACGCTTTTTTACTGTTATTATTTCTCAGATACTTTTGATACTTATTCTATTTGATAGAATATTAATCGGGCTACCTACTTTTGACTTTTTTATATAAATGTACCGTTTTTGACTTTTATTTTCATTTAAATATTTCGAAACGATAATTCTATCAAATTGAGATTTTTTTCCAAAATGGGTCTTTACTTTGATTTTAAAATTTCAACTCAATCGCCCAAGCCGTTCCAGAGATATAAGTTATACCTATAATAAATAAACTGCAACAGATTGTTGCTAAACTTTGTCCAAAGTCATTTGAAATATTAATATGTTCATTCTTTTATTATTAATTAGATATCACTGGCTATGTTGACTTAAATTCAAAAATAATACTTGAGGAATAACCATTATTCTAAATTGGTTTTTTGAAGTTTCGATTATTATTGGAAATCATTGAAGAAGTCAAGCTTGAGTTTAGTCTTTTTGATTTTAAATTGATTCTTTCATGTTTTCAGTAGAGGTTACCATTAATAGTCAAAACATAAAAAATGGAATGTAATAAGGTTATTCCTCTAGTATTAGATAAGAATCGATCCTTATTTTCTATTTTAATCCGATTCCTCCATGTTTTCGGCAATGGCTACGAATAATAACCGAAATTCGAAAATCCAATGTAGAATTGTTATTCCTCAAGCATTAAATGAAAATCGATGAATATTTTTGATTTTAAGTCGATTCCTCTATGTCTTCAGCAATGGTTACTAATAATAACCGAAAAGTCGAAAATCCAATGTAGAATTGTTATTTCTCAAGCATTAGATGAGAATCGATGACTATTTTTTATTTTAAGTCGATTCCTGTATATGTCTTAAGCAATAGTTACCAATAATAACCGAAACGTCAAAAATTCAATGTAGAATTGTTATTTCTCAAGTATTAGATGAAAATCAATCGTTCTTTTTGATTTTAACTCGATTCCTTTATGTTTTCAGCAAAGGTAACGGATAAGAAAACAGCTCAGTTGGTATGGTTACTTATAAAATTTCCTCTCAAATTTTTAGCATTTCCCAAAGAGAACCCTATCCATTCTTACTTAAGCAAGGTAAATGAGCTATATTAAACTGATCGTATGAATAAATTTTAAAGAATTTAAAAAAGTACTATCTTACTCTAGGGAAAAGTACTTTAAAATATAATTATACTAAAAACTTCATTTAACATTTTTTGTGGTCTCCAAAGTACTTAATTAGAATATTAAATTTCATTAAAATTGGTTAAGTCATTTTCAAGATATTTAGAAAAAACTAAAAATGTACTGAAATAAAGTACTAATGTTTGTGGGCCGATATCTACCAAATACTAATCAGAGCTTCATTTTATTAAAATAATTGTAGGTTTTCAATTTCATTTCAATTGGTTAAATGATGTTGAAAAAATCGTGGACGAAAAAAACGACCACCTAAATAATTTGGAAAACTTGTCAGAGCTTGTTTACAACGGCGAGAACAGGAGAAAATACAAGTTTGCGCAACTCCTATCTATAATTTCGATAAAGGGAAAAAGAGCATCTTTGGAATAATTCACTCCCAAAATTGACCTAAATAAATTTTATTAAGATTTCGCATTGGATAAAGTAAATAAAAATAATTTTTATAAAAAAATAAAACCGACTTCAAAAAAATAAAATAATAAGAACTCAAAAATCAAATAAAATGCACTAAAAGATAAAAAATAATTATCTAATTTAGTTACAACTAAACGACGAAATATTAACATGAAATCTCTTTTTGAAGTCGGTGCCAAAAATATACATTTAATGAATCAAACTCGACGGATCTTACTTAGTACGTTTTGCGGGTACGCTCGCTTAAATAGTTTGTTTGGCACCGAGTTCATATTAATAGTTTAGTGGTAACTAAATTAGAAAATTATTTAATACCTTTTAGTGCATTTTATTTGATTTTTGAATTCTTATTTTTTTTTATTTTATTTTATTTTTTTGAAGTCGGTTTTTTTTTTTTTTTTATAAAAATTATTTTTATTTTTCTCTTTTAGAGATGTTATTAATAGTGACTTAATATGATACCTTGCATGCATCTCGTAAGAGAAAGAGCGTCGGGCGAATGAATAAGAAAATGATAGATAAATAAATGAATAAATAATAAATATTATTGAACAAATTATTTTATATGGATTAACGTATACATTTTACACAGGAATTATTTAACGGATTATAGTGGTGTTTCACAAAGTGGAAATAAAATTTAAAAAAATTAAAAAATCTTTTAAATTATTTATCTCTATACATATTTCGGGCTATGAACCCTTCATCAGGAGGTTTAACAGAAAACATCGCTTTCGCTAAACTTTATATGTATACATTTTATTTGAGCTTCGACTTCGGAGATTACTTCCCCATTATCGAATGTTCTTGATCTTCTCAGGCTTCTGATTATGTTTTTAGTCCGTGTTTGTAATAAGAGAAAGAAAATGATAGACAATAAAATTCAATACATAAATAAAGAAATTCTCTCAAAACGTTTGCGGGTTTTAAATGAATGTTTCAAGATTTTTTATATAAAAGATTTTATTTTTTATAAATTCGATTATTTGCTCATAAGATTTACGTTATTTCGTCATTGATCATATCATTAGAACTTGACCAAATTAATATGGGACCACGCCTAAGGTACCCCCTTTCCAATAAAAATGAATAATCGAAATCGGTCCACGTGGCAAAAAGTTCTCGCTGAACATACATAAAATAAATAAATAAATATATAATTAGGTAAGTATCCTGACTATCTTGGAGTGTATACTGATCCCAAAGCAGAAAGAATGATTAAAATCGGTTCATAAACAAAGAAGTTATGCCTGAACAATCAAAACAAAAAAGGTCCAATACCAAGGAAATTCATATTTTTACCAATCGGAACCTTGACTAAACCCAATGGAAAAAATCATCAAAATCGGTTCACAGTTGGCGAAGATATCAGGTAACGTAGACACAAAAAAAAATCAGTCGAATTGAGAACCTCCTCCTTTTTTGAAGTCGGTTAAAAACAAAACAAAATGGTGGATAGGTTGTTTCCGGACATACGTTTATTTTTTCTTTATTTTGGGCCATATAATCATTCTCTGAATTATCCCCCCGCATTACAGAAACACCCTTTTCTTTATAACCATGCTGTTTGATCTCATCAGCTTTAAATGGTGAAATTTTTTACTTACGAGAAAGTTCAAGGATAGTCCCTCACTTTTCTGTTATTTTTTTATTCTACCAATTCGAACCCGAAAGAAACAAATAAAACAACGTTGGTGAATATTTCATTGCGAATAAAAAAACAGCAAACGAAGTGAAAGAGGTTTCAATTTCAAGTGTAATATTCGCTATAGTTGACATTTTTTTTAATAACAAATTGGGCTCGCTGAAGAATAATTCAATTTAGAGGCAGGATTTAAAAAAAATAAAAAAATAAAGTAAACTTTAAAAGTTCTAATGTTACTAAATTGTATAGTCTAACATTTGTAATCTCATTTGAAATAAACGAGACTCTCTGATGTAGTCACTCGGAACTAACACAAGAGAGCTGCTCGGCTTGTTACATAATCTACATGCTTTTTTATAAGTTAATATTTTTTTTCTTTTTCTTTATATATAGTAAGAAAATATATAATTGGAAGAAAAAGTGAAAACTTTTTAAAACCCTTATTAGACTGACAAAAACCCCTTATTGAGACTGATGGGGTACAAATCTACTCCAGAATTTTGAATGTATATATTTAAATATAATTTACTGATTTAGAAAATTTGATTTAACCACTTAAATTATTCACCGTGTGAAATTTGGTTTTGATATTCATACTAGTTTTTGAGCTAGCTCGTCCACAACAATTTGGTAATGCACAGACTAAAAGACTAACTAACAGACATTTAGACAAAACAATTATTATATCAAAAAATATAATTTTTTAGATGTTCTCATATGATAACTTTTTTGTAGAGCAAAATGCCATGGTTTCGCTAAATTTTTTTAATCAAAATAGTTTGAGCCATTTTTGAGATATTTCGAAAAAATAAGGAAAAAAAACATGCACGATTACAATACTTGACCATACTCTGTATGGGAATGTAAAAAATTACACCTGCCTGTTGATGTAGTTGAATTTTAGCACGTCTCACCCAAACAAGAATAATCTGCAAAAGTTTTACACGAATTTCAATAGAGTTGGTACTTGAACGAGAAGTTAATCAAATATCACAAACACCTAGTGAGGACAATGTTCGAGACAAAAAAATACAAAAGTTATTGGACTCTGTAATATTTGTGCCAGAGGAAAGGAACAGAAAACTCGCAAAAGCTGCTAAAAAAAGGGTTAAAAAGTGTAAAAAGCTTGCTTCTGATGAACACTCTGTCAATCAGGGAATTTGTGATGATTGTTTTGAAATGGGAAATTAAAATTCCGAAAACAAATTTTATATTAGGTAATTTTTTATATAATACAATAAAACATAAAAAACATCACTATTGTTTCTATTTAATTATTAAAAAATAAATTTTATACTAAAAACCGTTGGGATAGTTCTCTAGCCGTCCGTCTGCAATGTAGTTTTTTTTCCAAATTTTTGGCACTGTAATTGTTTTTAAAAGCTTAGAAATGTCACGGAATTTCAGTTTCTTAAGAAACCTAGATCATGAAATATTATAAGTTAAAGTGCCGTTGGGGTAGATCAGCGGTCAGGGAACCGGGTAAATTACCCCATACAACCCTTTTATATAATATCTTTAGAAAGAGAGAAAAAGTACTTAAAATATAAATCACTAAATAATTAATATAAGTATTCTTGATTAAATTTTAAAATAAAATAAAATTATTAGTTTATATGCATAATAAATCACGGAACCAAATATAATAAAAAATCTATATAATAAAAATGAATTTCTGTTTCTTCGTAAGCGCAGATCTCTCAAATGCCTGGACCGATTTGGCTAATTTTTTTTTAAATTTTCGTAATAGTCCAATTCAGGTTAATACGTAAAAAAAATTGGAAAAGTTGCCCGGAAAATTGGAAAATTCCTAACTTCTTTTGGGTTGGGTGAAAAAATTTGAAAAAATTCTGAAAACCGTCTTCAATAGGGTAGAAAAAAATAAAAAAGTTTCAACCAAGCTTTTGATTATATATATAGATGAAAACTATTTAATTTAGAATAAAATATGTTATTTAAAAATCTTATTTCTTAAAAATACCCTTGGGAATCTCCCCTCATGTTTTTTCTATTGTATTTAAGACCCTCAGCCATTTCAAAAGAACTAAGCCTTTTGGCTTTAATATTCGACCTCAATCATTCATTTTAATATTATTTATTTATTTCGGAGTTAATTATTAAGGATTATTGAAACTATACTAACTAAACTAACTGAAAGGAATTAATTAGCTTTTGGATTTTCTTTAAAAATATATTTTAAAGATTAAAACCAAAATCTAATTAGCCCGTAGAATTCTTCAAAAAAATTTCTTCAAAATCATTTGAAAACCCATTGTTATATTGTTTTGAAATCTAGAAAATTTCAGCCTATTGAAATTATTAAAAATCGATTTTAAGCCTAATTAAACCTAAATTTTCTATAATCTAATAATAAACTTGATAAGTGTATTATTTTTAATTTTTTAATTGGATAATTCTCCCCAAATGACGATTTTTACCTTATTTATTGAATTTTTACAAGACAAAAACTTTATTTTAATTTAAGGTGAAAGGTTATTTTTGCCGAATAATTGAGTAGCAGAAGGGGACAATAAAATATTGTCTTCTGCTGGAAAAATAATTTTTTTAAATTCATTCATAAAGAGATATACTTTGTCCTCTTCATTAATCTATTACAATTAATTCACAAGAGTTGATATATGAAAGTGTTCTTTACATGTGTATAAAACATCAATAAAATATCCACGTGGGGGTCCAGGGGCGAAGCCCCTGGCTAGCAAAAGGCCCGCTAAAGGCGAGCCTTGAAGCCAGTTATAAATAAATATTTAATATTTTAATAAACAATATGAATTATTATTGGCAGTGATTGGCTCTTGAGCCTTTGTCTACATCAAGCTTGACAAAATCAATTTTATTTATTTATTTATTATATTTTGTGACATGATTTCATTTTAAATTGAGAGTTAACTCAACTAGGTAAAAAATGAATTAAATTGT
This sequence comes from Forficula auricularia, assembly GCA_024734495.1. Classification (NCBI taxonomy): domain Eukaryota; kingdom Metazoa; phylum Arthropoda; class Insecta; order Dermaptera; family Forficulidae; genus Forficula; species Forficula auricularia. The sequence continues at coordinate 697,871 of JALMQS010000644.1, read as the reverse complement.
AAATTATATAAAAAATTAACATCAAATAAAGTGAAAACTGAAAAAAAGTTATTTATTTATTTGATTAAATAATTCAAGAAAAAGGGACGATTATATTTGCAGCCAGGATTAAATAAAAATATCAAAAATAATCATTTTTTTGCCAACGTTTCGGCCCGTTCCGGCTATCTTAAGGGCGTTTCTGTCGAAATGTTTAGATTTTTTTTTATTTATTATAATGATATTGATTTGAGAAGTGTGAAAGCACTTTAGGGGCTCTTTATAAATTACGTAAGGCGTTTAAGAGCGGGGGTATATGGCTCAATTTATAAATTTTTCAAGATGAGGTAGAGGGAAGTAGAATCTGATTTTACTTAAGTTTTTTAATTCAAAATTTTCTATTTCCGTTCAAACCTTAAGTTGATAGGTCGTCGAGCTGGACCGAGTTTGTGTCTCATACCATACTCTGATAATAATTACCACGATGTAGAGTGATATGACAATGAAGAAATTGATATCGAAGGATCGGAAGAAAATGTAGGACAAAATAATGAACCAATTGTCCCGTTGATTAATTCAACATCAGACTGGTTAGTCAGTCCATGGATAAATAATTATTAAAATCCTTGAAAGTTTTTTTGCCGAAGGTAGGAGAATTTTTATATTTTGAAGGAGACAATAAAGGAGTGTGTCTTCTTTTGGAATTATAAATCTACTCTTATTAAACGATTAAATTCTAAGAGTTAGATATTTTCCAATACAATGGAAACATGCAATCATAATAATGATAATTAAACCTGGAAAAAATATATCAGAAGTCTCTTCCTACAGACCTATTAGCCTCCTTCCTCATGCGTCGAAAATCTTTGAAAAACTTTTATTAAAAAGAATTAAATCATGCATTGAAACTGATGAAATAATACCTTACCATCAATATGGATTTCGTGCTCAACATTCCACCTCCGAGCAAATACATAGAATAACAAATAACATTGAAAAGGCCCTAGAGGAAAAAAATGTATGTATGGGTGTATTTCTGGACGTTAAACAGGCGTTTGATAAAGTTTGGCATGAGGGACTCCTCTATAAAATAAAAAAAATATTTCCTGACCAACTCTATTGGATACTAAAATCTTACCTAGAAAATAGATGGTTTCAAGTAAGAACTGAAAACGAATTCTCACAATATCATCCAATCAAATCTGGGGTACCTCAAGGGAGTATTCTTGGACCGTTTCTTTATTCTATATTTACTGCAGATATACCTAATCATGATGATCTGTTTATTGCAACTTACGCAGACGATACTGCTTTAATGGTCTCAAATTCTGATCCTGGAGCAGCATCAAATAAACTTCAAGAATATCTCGACAACACCCAAAATTGGTTTCATAAATGGAGAATACAAGTTAATGAAGCAAAATCGACTCATATTTCGTTCACAAATAGAAAAATCATAAGCCCTCCTGTATACTTAAATTCTAAACAAATTCCATACAGTAATTCAGTCAAATATCTTGGAATGCATCTGGATCAAAGACTTACATGGAAAAACCACTTGGAAAAAAAAGAAACGAAATAAATATTAAATACAAAAGGATGTACTGGTTACTAGGCAAAAACTCACAGCTTGCCTTAAAAACTAAAGTTCTATTATATAAATCAATTCTCAAACCAATATGGTCATATTCGTGTCAAACCTGGGGAACTGCTAGTGAGTCCAACATCAGTAAAATCCAAAGAATACAATCAAAAATATTAAGAGGTATTGCGAATGCGCCTTGGTACTTCACAAACGAAAGTCTGCATAGTGACCTTGTTGTCCCTTCTGTTAGAAAGGTAATCCTGGACTCGTACAACAAACATATCAAAAAACTCGAAAACCATTCAAATATATCAGCCATCAATCTCCTGGACAATAGTCAAGTAACTAGGAGACTTAAGAAAAATCATATTCTAGACACCGAGGAGCGCGCCATTCTGCACAACTGGACTAATAAATTCAATTAAGGGTGACTTCGATGGAAGACTTCCCTTTCATGTGTATAAATGACAAAGTATTGTGTATGTGTGTTTGTTAATCAATTTTATCAAATTTACTTATAACCTGTTCAAATGGTTGATTGTAAATAAATTATAAATAAATAAAAAAAAAAAAATTAAACGAGCAAAAATTGTTTTTTATATATATATTTGTATCTTAGTTCTATTTTGAAAACGGCTCTACCTATTTTGATGAAACAAAATCTACTAACAAGTTTTAAGGATGAGAAAACGATCTGGCTAGGTCTGGACCTCGACAAATTTAATCTTAATTGATCTTTTTTTAATTAAAATTATTATTGATTGATGAAAATCTCAATAAAAAAGTTTGTTTACATTTTTTGCAATTATCTTTTATTTTTAATTGGTTTTTTAATTTTAAAACCCACTCTTAGGTTATAGCAAATATTAATATATTATATTAAAATTAGGAATTTTTTGTTTATTTTTAATTAACAGGTGTCTAAATAATAACATTACAGTTGTGTTTACAAATAAAGTGGTTGAAGTGGCTTTTTTTATATAACTTGGAAACAAATCTTATTTAATTTTATGTTTTTATTTCAGATCCTATACGATTATTTTTTTATTATTATTTTCCTATTTATCGTATTTTTTATGTTTATCAATATGAATGAATGTGGGCAAATTGGAGTTCGAGTAAACAAATATACACATAATATGTGGGCCTTTAGAAAGCTAGAAATGCAAAAGCTGGGTGCGGGTTGGGGTATGTGGGAGGTGCAGGAGGTGGGGTGCAGTTGTGGGGGATCCGGGGGTGGGAGGCGTGGCTGGGGTGGGGTGTGGTGGAGTGGGGGTGCAATGGTGGGGGCGAGGTGTGTGGTTTCGGGAAGGGAGGGTCAGTGGTTACCGTGCATCGCTCGGTGGCTCCAGGTACTTTTATTTATAACGAAACTATAGTTTCGAGGGCTTTGCCCTCTTCATCAGTTTATTACAATTGATTCACATGAATTATTGTATGAATGGAGAGTAATAGACTGATGAAGAGGGCAAAGCTCTCGAAACTATAGTCTCGTTATAAATAAAATTTATAATTCCAGCAGAAGACACACTCCTTTATTGACTCCTTCAATTAAAATTCTGATTGATTATCCATTTTTCTGAGTACGTGAGTTTCTATTGAACTTATTCTGGTCAATTATGTGATTTTATTGAATCAAGAAACAAGTAGAAAATTAAAATTAATTATTATGAATATTAATAAATTAAATTTAAAGTTTCTTTTTGCCAAGAATAGCAGAATTTTTATATATTGAAGGAGACAATAAAAGAGTGTGTCTTCTGCTGGAATTATATAAATAATAATAATAATAACTGATAAAATGATCGGTTATCATATGCCAGATATTCTGCTAATTAACATCGACACAAAAACAGCATTCATAATTGACATAGAAGTCCCTTTAACTCACAATATCAAAAAGGCCGAAATAGAAAAACAAAGGAAATATAAAGAACTCGTTATTCAATTAAAAAATATCTGGAATCTCAATAAGGTGACTATACATCCCATAGTTATCTCCGCGAAAGGAGTATTCGCCAAAAAACTGTCCAAGAGCATCTAGGAACTTGCCATACCATCCAAAATGGTAAGAGTTGGCTAGAAGGTAATACTCCTTCAAACCTGTCACATAGTCCGCAAGTTCCTTAATTAATACATTTTCTGAAAACGTCGTTCGGGCCAGGGTGAATTTTCTTTTCTTTTCGCACCATCCGAGCCTAATCATTAGAAAATAAAAGAACTGCCAGGGTAGGTGAAATTTTACCAGCACTAGTACTGAGTAAGTGCCAATTGTATGTCGGTTGGTAGAGACTTGGTAAAAGTTGACAAATGGTAAAACCTTAGAATTCACCTTGTGCTTGGCTGGATGGCCAATAAGATGACACCACATCATCCCGTCGGGCACAAAGTGAATCCTGAGGTTTTACCCTTTAGTCAACTTTTACAAAGACTTTACCAACCGACATGCTAACTGGCCCTTAGTTACAACTCGGATAATAATAATAATAATATTGTCTTTATTTGCAGACGAATAATAATAGTATATTATACGTATTTACACAATTTGTATAGATACTTTATTCACTTGGTTCTTGAACCGTTTGGAAAGATTCCGAATTGAACACAATAGATGATTATTATGAATATTACATTTATGTTATAAACATAATATATATTTATAAATTTTATCAAAAAGTAATTTACTTTAGAAATGAAAATCTACTAATTTATGTATTTAATAGTAGTGAAATCGTATTTTCGAATTAACGGTCGTTTATTTTGTAAATATTCACATTCCTTACGAATAAAATGTATTCAAAAAATTAGAACTATCAAAATAAGTCTTAGAGCCTTTAATAGTAGACAAAATGTTGCACATGAACCGTATACGACCTTATGAAAATGACTCACTATGTGAATTAAGGGTGGGGGGTCAATAATATTTTCAAACAAAAATCGAAGAAAGGTGATATTTCTAATAAAATAGTCTCATAATTAAAAGAAGATAATATTAATATTAATTTGTAATGGTCCCAATATTAAGAAGGGGGTTTTTCGTTAATAATTATAAATTATTTTAATTCAATATTAAATATAAGAGAGTGACCAGTTGTCTAGTAAAGTCATGTGGATGGCCACATCAGTTTATTTTATATTTTGTAGATAAATATGGATTTAATAAATTTCGAAATATTTAGAGGGATAATATAAATGATGACTTATTTAAGCATGATTATATTTTAAACATGATAAAATAATTAGTTGATAAATTATTACGATGTTTTTATTATAATTATAATTTATTTATTTTCACCATGCTGGCAATATTTTGGAAAATTGTCCAGTTTTTCATCTTGATTTAATTTAATTATAAAATATATAATTTTAATAAATAAATAAAAAAATCCCTTCTATAAATTTTGGTGTTGATTAGCAATCACATTCTCAGTAAAAAAATGTTTTCTATTTTGATTTCACAATGACTTGATTATAGCAATATTGTTCTGTTGTAATGCGCTTATTTTACCATTGCATTTAGCGTTTGTTTTTTTTAAATAATTTTTTTAACGACAAACTCCTTGATTACCATATGGATGTCAAACTCGCGCCCGCAACGAACATTTTTGCGGCCCGGCTAATATATTGGCACACAATAATAAATAACAAACCGACGCAGAATAAAAATAAGATAGCTAGAATTCGCTAAACGTTTTTTTAGTTATACTCTTTTTTTGTTATTATTAAACAAAATTTCGTGCTTAAATCAGCGACAAATCACTGCTTTCTTAAGTGAGTTAGATAGGGCATATTCTGTTTTGTCCTACTTATACCGAGGTACAGAGGCGACTGTGGGTCAGGGGTTAGAGTGTCGGGTCTCTGGCATGAAATACGCTGGTTCGAGACTGAGTCTCGGCAGATCAGATATTTGCAGTCGCCTCTTATTGGAAAGCAATGTCAACCTACCAAGTGTATAATTGCCTAGTAACCTCTCCAAACTAGCCGTTTGGAACCGGCGTTAAAAAGTAGGTTCCGTATATCTGTGTAAAAACAGTTAAACACACTCACCACAGGTATATGTGGAGAGAAGCCAAAACGTCAGGGAGACCTGATATGGCATTTGAAAGAAGAAGATACCGAGGTACTTTGGTTATCTTGCTCCAAGATTCTCAAACAATTCTGGGATTTAAAGAAGAAGTATGTTAGTTTTTAAAAACTAAAAATCAACAGACAAGCTTGTTTTCCGATCCAATATGGTTGCAACATTTATCTTTTATGGTTGATATAACCAAAGAATTAACCGATTTAAATTTATCGTTACAAGGAAAAGATCAGATCATTACGAACATGTTTGACATAATTAAAGCATTCAAATGTAAGCTAGTTCTTTGGGAAAAGCAACTAAAAAAATGAAGATTTAACGCACTCCCCGACAAATCAAGTTTTAGATGATATTCCATCGTATCAAAAATACAGTGGGTGTGCCTGAATTTTACAAATATTTACCAGCCAGGTTTGAAAATACTCGAAAATTCCCATATGAAATTATCTCCATGTTTGTAAGTACTTATAGGTGCGAGCAGTTATTTTCACTTATGAATGGAAATAAATGTCCTCTGTTAGAAACAGTATTAATCACCTTAGGTCAATTTTGAAAGTAATCACTGCGAACAAAATTTCTCCCGAAATAGGAAATATAGTAGCAGAGAAGAGATGTCAAGTGTCTGGAGGTAAACATTAAATGTTTCTTGTTCTTTTATATATGTTTATTATAATGTATTATTCAATATAAACCTACGTTTCTATGAATATTTTTTAGTGACCCACCTAAAGCTCAAGCTCGCCTTTGAGTTTGACACTCTTGTCCTATGTCCTACTCTTCGACATACGGTTCCTCTGAGGGTTCTTTTAAATATTTATTATGCCTATGTTGAATCAAGTTTGAGATATGGTATAGTAATTTGGGGAGGGTCTTCACATGTTGCTAGATTGTTTACTGCTCAAAAGAGGTGTGTTAGAGCCGAGGAGTGAACCGCGACCTAATATGCTGTACACCTGCTTCCACTTGTACTTCCAAATATTTCCAAGCACTTCCAAATATTTCCAAGTGCTTCCGAATATTCCCAAGTACTTCCAAATATTCCCAAGTACTTCCAAATATTTCCAAGTGCTTCCGAATATTCCCAAGTACTTCCAAATATTTCCAAGTACTTTCGAATATTTCCAAGTGCTTCCGAATATTCCCAAGTACTTCCAAATATTTCCAAGTATTTCCAAATATTTCCAAGTACTTCCAAAATATTTCCAAAGAGGTGTACACCTACCTCCAATCGCGGATCACCCCTCGGTTAGAGCTATTGTACGGGCCGGACCGAGAACCCACTGCAAAAGTATCTTTAGTTTAACATTTTAACTATATATGACGTCTGCGTAATGGAAAGTATTTTATTTTTAAAAAAGCACCCAGAACTTTTTCATAAAAATATTTTTAGACACGAATATAATACTATGTAGATGCAAGAATGATCTAATGATAAATGCCAGTTGTTTGTCTGTGACATTAAAAGTCTAGTTAATAACGTCATAAAAATTTATTATAAAGTACCTTTGGAAATTAAGAGTTTGCCAACGCTCTTTCTTTTGAAGAGAAAACTAAAATGCTACTTGCTAACTTTAAATCTCTATAGATTGGACGAGTTGTAGGCATAATTTATAATTTGTGAGCTAAGATATGTTATTGTATTTCTGTCTTGTTCTTTTGTTTTGTTTTTTCTTTTTTAATGTTTTTTTTATTTATTTACTCTGATGGATGTAACTGATGCATGATCACAATTTTATTTCCATGGATGTTTGTATCTATAAATTTTTATAATAATGTACCTTTGTTTGCCAGCTCTATATGTCGAGAAAAAAATGAAACGTTAATTTTTAACTTTGAATCTTTATACACTGGAAGAATTTTTGGCTTAATTTATAATTTATAAGCTTAAGATATATGTATTTGTATATTTGTGTGCTTTTGATGTTTTATAATAAATTGTACACCAATACCTCGCTTTGCGTCGTTTCGTTTTGCGTTTTTTTCGAAGTTGCGTCGCTGCTTAATTAGTACTAATTTTCACTGTTCGTCGTTAGATTTTCTAGGTTGCGTTGTTTTGGGTTCGAGTCTTTAATTTTTTTTATTGAAATTTTCTTTTTTTTTCTAAAAGATGGCACCACGGTTTGAGAGATTCAAGGTTCGAGCAAATCTGCACAGCATTGCTCTTAAAGGCGAAGCAGCTAGCGCTGATATAACTGCTGCAGAACGCTACCCGACAGAGTGAAAAGCATTAATTCATGAAGGTGGCTATGATCCGAAACAAGTCTTTAATGTTGACGAGACTGGGTTATTTTGGAAACGTCTACCTAACAGAACTTTCATATCTAAAACAGAAAAATCTGCGCCAGGATTTAAAGCTAGCAAGGATAGACTGACTCTTCTTCTTGGTGGTAATGCAAATGAAATTTATTTTACGTTGAAAAAAGCTGTTCAGCAAACATTGGACCAATTTTTTGTGAAAGAAAGCCGACTTACAACAACAGCCACTATGGACTCATCAGACAGTGATTAATTTTAATTTTGTTTTTCATAAATTAATTGAATAGTTTATTTTGTTTTAATTGAATACGTTTTTTTTCGTATTTTGTATGTATGTAATAAAATTTTATATTATTTTTGTTTTTACTTTATCCAATGCAAAGCATGGGTAAAGTATTGTAATCGCTCTCGGGGCAAGCGTGGTTTCAAAGGGTCCTCAGGTAAAGACTACGGAACCCATGGACTCAATTAAAGTCACAAATTGTAGTATTCAATTAGGTTGAATATTAGCACGTGGCGGTTTTGCCAAAAATTACATGGGGTCTCGTCGAGAGGCCAAAAAGTGCGATTTTTTCATTTAGTGCGTGCGTATGGATGGATGTATGGATGGATGTATGTATGGATGGATGTTATCGTTTTTTGGCCCACGATTTTTTCCACACCGTTGCACCGATTGAAATGAAATTGAAAACCTACCATTAGTTTAACAAAATGAAGCGCTGATTAGTTTTTGGTACATATCGGCCCACAAACATTAGTACTTTATTTCAGTACTTTTTAGTTTTTTCTAAATATCTTGAAAATGACTTAACCAATTTTGATGAAATTTAATATCCTAATTAAGTACCTTGGGGACCACAAAAAAGGTTAAATAAAGTTTTTAGTAAAATTATATTTTAAAGTACTTTACTCTAGAGTAAGATGGTACTTTTTTAAATTTTTTAAATTCTTTAAAATTTATTCATTTGAAAGTTTTAATATAGCTCATTTAGCCTTGCTTAAGTAAGAATGGATAGGCTTCTCTCTGTGAAATGCTAAAAATTTGGGAGGAATTTTTATGAGTAACCATAGCAACTGCGTTGTTTTCTTATCCGTTACCTTTGCTGAAGACAGAGAAATCGATTTTAAACCAAAAATAGCGATTGATTCTCATCTAGTACTCGAGGAATAATCATTCTATATTGGATTTTTGACGTTTCGGTTTTTATTAGTAACCATTGCTGAAGACATAGAGAAATCGATTTTAAACCAAAAATAGCGATTGATTCTCATCTAGTACTTGAGGAATAATCATTCTATATTGGATTTTTGACGTTTCGGTTTTTATTAGTAACAATTGCTGAAGACATGGAGGAATCGACTTAAAATAAAAAATAGCGATTGATTCTCATCTAATACTTGAGAAATATCCATTCTATATTGGATTTTTGACGTTTCGGTTTTTATTAGTAACCATTGCTGAAGACATAGAGAAATCGACTTTAAACCAAAAATAGCGATTGATTCTGATCTAGTACTTGAGGAATAATCATTCTCTATTGGATTTTTGACGTTTCGGTTTTTATTAGTAACCATTGCTGAAGACATGGAGGAATCGACTTAAAATAAAAAATAGCGATTGATTCTCATCTAATACTTGAGAAATATCCATTCTATATTGGATTTTTGACGTTTCGGTTTTTATTAGTAACCATTCCTGAAGACATAGAGAAATCAACTTTAAACCAAAAATAGCGATTGATTCTCATCTAGTACTTGAGGAATAATCATTCTATATTGGATTTTTGACGTTTCGGTTTTTATTGGTAACCATTGCTGAAGACATAGAGGAATCGACTTAAAATCAAAAATAGCCATCGATTCTCATCTAATACTTGAGGAATAACAATTCTACATTAGGTTTTTGAAGTTTCGATTATTATTGGTAACCATTGCTGAAGACATGGAGGAAACGACTTAAAATCAAAAATAACGATCGATTCTTATCTAATACTAGAGGAATAACCTTATTGAATTCCATTTTTGATGTTTTGACTATTAATGGAAACCTCTACTGAAAATGTAGAAGAATCGACTTAAAATCAAAAAGACTAAATTCTTTTTTGGTAAACAACTCAAGCTTGAGTTGTTTGCCATAAAAGAATTTAGTCTTTTTGATTTTAAGTCGATTCTTCTACATTTTCAGTAGAGGTTTCCATTAATAGTCAAAACATCAAAAATGGAATTCAATAAGGTTATTCCTCTAGTATTAGATAAGAATCGATCGTTATTTTTGATTTTAAGTCGTTTCCTCCATGTCTTCAGCAATGGTTACCAATAATAATCGAAACGTCAAAAACCTAATGTAGAATTGTTATTCCTCAAGTATTAGATGAGAATCGATGGCTATTTTTGATTTTAATTCGATTCCTCTATGTCTTCAGCAATGGTTACCAATAAAAACCGAAACGTCAAAAATCCAATGTAGAATGGTTATTCCTCGACTCTTAAATGAGAATTATTTTTGAATTAATTTCAATATGAACTACAAATTGCAAGTCATATCTGATTAATAATAAAGGAACAAACATATTAATATTTCAAATGAATTTGGATAAAGTTTAGCAACGATCCGTTGCAGTTTATTTAAATGTTTACTTTGTTCAATTTTCTTTTAAAAATGTATTATTTTAGTAACCCTGGAACCTATCTTCGATCTTTACATGGTTTGCTATAGAAAATCTTAATTCAATTTGCGTCGTGTTTTTTGGAACGTAACCCCGACACAAAGTGAGGTATTGGTGTATTTTTAATGCATGAGAATCACAATTTTGTGATTCTAAAAAACTTTTTGTATACTGTATTTGTATTGACAGTTTATTCAAAATAAATATTATTATTATTATAATTATTATGGGTTTTGCCAACCTGTGCAAGTAAATATAGGCTTTATTTTATTAACTTGGTATAAAACATGATCTTATAAACCTTCTAATATTTTAAATTTAAATATACACTTTCGGAATGGTTGAGAACTGCTATAGTTGTCGATAGTTTATCGTTCTCCTATCGATTATAAAAATTCTAAAAGCTTATTATGATCTTGTTATATATAATTTATTCTTCTCTTTATACAACCATCGGTCACCCCTTGAAAGAGATTTATCCCTAAATAAACTGAAATTGCTCTTATATTTTGCTCTTTCATTCGCATGCGTTCATCGCCCCCATTTCTACCCCTTCACCCCCCACTCACGCACCCCTCTTGACTTCTTTAACGACTGATATTGTCGTTACTTTTCATGCCATGAGAGGGAAAAAATTAGAAAGTCATAATAATACGAGCTGGTGGTGGAAAATAAATAAATCGTGTTTTACTGTTGGGTCGTTTGTGTTCAGTGGCGGCTATTTGACCCAGGCTGGCTTGTACTAGCCAAAGGCAAATGATCTGAAGAGGAAGCCAAGCCGAATAGGCACTTTATGGAGATTTATTGAAATGATCTCACAGCACATTTGGAAATGGGGGAGAAGACGATTTCATATTGACCTACTAATAATTTAGAAAAAAAAGAAGGAAAATTTGGATTGGATTAATTTCTTCCAGCTATTGAATAATATAACCTTGTTTAGATTAGACCTTCTTGGCCTATTTAAAGTGATATATTGGTCAATACAAAATTAAGATTTATATTATGCTCTAGGAGGAACATGAAGATAAATTTGAGAAAAACTGAGAATAATCTATATACAATATTTACAATGTCAAAAATCATAATAGAATCTAGGAATGTACTTGCGCTTATACTTATCTGCCGGACCACTTCATTCGCGAATACATATATCCCCATGACTTCAAGGAACTGGAACTCTCTCCAGCCTCTATCTTTCCCAACACCTATGATCTTCAAACCTTCAAAACCAGGGTGCATAGACACCTACGTCTACACCCTCTCACTTAATCAACTTTCCCTTCTCTTCGGTAATGCAAGGGTCTTTCGAGATCCATAGGGGCTACATCTTTACTGGTGCACCCCTTCTTGCATTCGATTGCATTAAAAAAAAAAAAAAAAAAAAATATGAGCAAAGTTCATACGTGAAAGTATGGGTAAAGTGAATATTCCTTTACGATCCTAGTAAAGAAAAGACCTACTTTAAGAACTTAGCCTTCCTTCCCACGCGAGCTTTTTCATTTTCATTTCCGAGAAAATATAGATCCTACATAATTTTTTTCCCTTATACCATAAATCCCCTCCACACTATCAACATGCAATAGTCTTCGATTAAGGCATATTAAAGTACAATGATATTTGGTATTATGCGAAAAATTATTAAATATGCCGGTTTGGATCATGTTATTACAATGAGAGCACAAGATAATGCTGATAATATTATATTTGTATTTGAATCAGCGAAACAAGAGCGTGTTTCTGATTATGAAATGAAATTGATTAATCTTGATCAAGAACATTTGGGAATCCCGGAAACTGATTATTGTTGTGTAATTAGAATGCCATCAGGTGAATTTGCTAGAATTGTTCGTGATTTGAGCCAATTTGGGGATGGTGTGGTTATTACCTCTACAAAAGAGGGTATACAAATTCTCAGCATATTAGATCTGCAAATGTAAAATTTGCTCAAAAGGCTAATGTTGAGAAACAAGAAGAGGAATTTACGATTGATAGTTAGTTTCCCTTACATTCCCTTGAATATTTTCTCAAAAGCAACTGCTCTTTCATGTGGGGTGCAATTATCTCTATATCAATTAATAGAGATTGTGGTGTTGGTGCAAGGTGAACATCTTTAATTAAGATAAAAGTAAATAAATATTATATACAATATATTATAACTCATTGTAAATGAATATTTCATATAATATTTATTTATTTTTATCTTTAACTCTATATCACCTGATGTCCCTTTAATTATTGATTATAAAATCCCCGACCTAAAAAATATCTGTTAATTCTTGGCGCTGAAAATTGAAAATGAATTAATTATTTTATAAAGATAATTTGTTAATACTATTTTTCTACGTGAGAGATTAAGAGTCACTTTTGAGTAGGTACATTATATGATGCAGCATCATCAAATTGAAATCTTTGAAATGTAAACATGATTTATTTAATTAAAAAAAACTTCATTTATTAGAATCACTTCAAACTATACAATATTATTATACTTTAAAAATATTCAACGGTATTTATTAAAAGTACTTAATATACAAAAAGTAATTTTAAAAATTCAAAACTATCTATTAGAAATTTCTGAAATACAACATTCTCTAAATCCCAAATTCATTATGTTAACCTTAAACCAAAAGCTTAATGAAATTTAAGTAAGACTTAGCGATGCTTTTACCCAAAGTATTATCGGCGGAAATCGGGAGTACCATAAGAGGAATATTAAAATACTTAACTGTTATTGTCATTTATGTTCACTAGAGATAATCGCCTCAAAGTTAATATTAACTTTACGAAAATAGAATAGGAAGATCGATAATAAATATATCCTTTTAGATATGTTGGATTTCGAACCCAAGTTCCAAACGGGCAGTTGACTTAAGATCCTGATATCAAAATCAAAAATATTTTTGATATTTGTTATTAAGGTAGTTGTTTCGCGACAATACTACCAAAAAGTTAATGCTAGAGTATATAGAACAGACAATAAGGATTCATAATTCATAAGCCCAAAACTTTTTGCTGTTTATATACCACTACTAGCCAATCCCGTGCTCGTTTGGCAAATCTGGCAAAACTGTCAGAGCTTGTATATATTTTATCATAGAAATTTCAGATAAAGTACATTATAAAGGGAGATTTATAAAACAAACATTTCTTAATAAGCTGATGCGACAATGGCTGAAGCGAAAAAACGTCAAAAAGTTACTCAATTTAACCCACTTTTTAGGTTAAATAAATGCGTTGTTGTCAGCTTGCTTTTAGTGTAAATTTCTTATTATACATTTTTCATTATTTATTCATTATTATCTCAGAAACTGTGTTGTAACTATAAATTAAAATTTTCTTAAATAATGTATTAGTTATTGTTTAATGTTGGTTTAGTTTTTTATAACAATTGTAAGACAATTTTCTTAATTATAATTAAATATTTATGTAAACTTTCCGATATCTCATATAGTGCAATGTATAAGAGTCTGAAAAACTCTATATTTGGAATTTAATATCTCCGGAATTATTATGTTCATAAATTTCGTTTTGCCACCAATCGATGCCGAAGTATTTAAATAATAATCTGTCTAAATTTCAAAAAATCCTAACAAAACCCATATGTTAAATTGAAAGTTTTTGCCGAGAGTAGCAGTCTTTTATTGTCTCCTTCAAAACCCATATGGTGAAACAACTACCTTAATTGCTTTTTTATAAAGTTAAATGTCATATAATATAGATCTTTACAATTTGATATTTAATTTGATTTTAAATTTGTAATATAAAGAATTACTTAGACACGTTTGTGTTATTAAAAAATTCTTTAAAAAAATCAATAATTCTTTTGGCAAGATGAAGGGATCTAAAGCTCGTTAAAGAAGAGGATAACATCTTCATTTCAACTAGATTGAAGTAATAGAAATAAGAAATGGATATAGATAAGATAGAGATGAAGAGAGAAAAAGAGTTTAGGAAATTGGATATCATCTCGTTTCGTTGGTTATCGATGACTTTGACTAACTAAGCCTCTTCCTTCATTCAGCAGGAGATAAACAGATGAATAGACCAAGCCTAATGACAACCACTAAGCCCTTATGTGTACAACATCCAATTTAGACATAAATACTATCTAATTAATAATAGGTATATTTTTAAAGGAAATCATTAATGATATCCTTTGCTTGATTCAAATAAATATATAAATTAATATACAAGTATATATAACATTTGAAGATTGTTTTTAACCATCTTTAAACGTTTAATAATAAGTCCCAAAAGTTTCGATAGAATTTCTCCCTTTACTAATGGAATTTCCAAAACGTAGTTAAAAAAGAAAATAGCAACTTTATGTAATCAATATAAAGCAACACTAGATTAACATTTATCATTAGATATAAAAAGCAACTTTTTACTTTATCCATTGCGAAGCATGGGTAAAGTATTTTAATCGGTCTCATGCCAAGCGCGTTTTCAAAGGGTCCTCAGGTAAAGACCATGGAACCCATGGACTCAATTATAGTCACAAATTGTAGTATTCATTTAGGTTGAATTTTAGCACTTGACGGTTCTGCCAAAAATTACATGGGGTCTGATCCAGAGATAAAAAAGTGCGATTTTTTCATTTAGTGCGTGCGGATGTATGGATGGATGTTATCATTTTTTTTTTCGTCCACGATTTTTTTCACACCGTTGCACCGATTGAAATGAAATTGAAAACCTACCATTATTTTAACAAATTGAAGCCCTGATTAGTTTTTGGTACATATCGGCCCTCAAACATTAGTACTTTATTCTAGCACTTTTTTTAGTTTTTTCTAAATATTATAAAAATGACTAAATCAATTTTGATATAATTTAATATTGCAATTAAGTACATTGAGGACCACAAAAAAGGTCATTTAAAGTTTGTTTGTAAAATTATATTTTAAAGTACTTTACCCTAGAATAAGATAGTACATTGGATAAAGTTTATCAACGATCCGTTGCAGTTTATTTCTTTCTTTTATCTATTTGAAATTCTATTGAATAAGGGAGAAATTATCCCGAAACGTTTGAGCCTTTTTTTAAAGATTTGTATTTATTTATTAATCATAAAACAATCAATAATAAAATATTTTAAATATATATTTAAAGAAGATTGCAATGTTTTAACTTTACATTCATTTACAATAATGCGGGGTCGGGTTAGGGTGGGGGTTAGCATACCAGCTTTGGCTTATGGCTAGAAAAAACGAAAAGCCCAAAAAAAATATTTACAATAATGTTAATAAAAATATTAATAAAATGTGTTAGTAAAGACCAAAAAGTCGCTAACCTGCGGGCTGCCAAGTTTTTTGACGCGGCCTGCCGAGTAATAGCGTAATAATATAAATATATAAGCTATTTTTAACCCACAATTTCATAATTAAACCCTAAATATATGGAAAAGCATTAATAAGATTATGTAAGAACTACAAAAAAAAGGTTAGCTTTATTCATATTTTATTAACTTCATTACATTCAGGTATAATATTGTCATATGCGGCTTGTCTGAAAAGTATTTTTTATTGTATAATTTGGCGCATATCTAAAAAATAAACTACAACGGATCGTTGCTAAACTTTATCCAAAGTCATTTGAAATATTAATATAGTATGTTTATTCCTTTATTATTAATCAGATATCACTGGCTATTTGCAGTCCATGTTGACTTAAATTCAAAAATTACCATCGATTCTCATCTAATACTATATAGGAATAACCATTTTATTGTACATTGCGTTTTTGATGTTTCGATTATTATCGGTAACCATTTCTGAAGACATGGAGGAATCGACTTAAAATTAAAAATAGCCATCAATTTTCATCTAATACTTAAGGCAGTGATGCTCATCCTCTTTTTTCGTCACGGCACACTTTTAATAATTTAAAAATTTGACGGCACACTATCAATAAAATAAATTAGTAGAATTTTATTTGGTTTATTGATTGATGTACCTATAAAATTCTGCATCCTGTAAAATGTTACTACCTGTTCAGATCAAATAATCAAATAACTACTTGGATTAAATGTAGTGTCAATTGATAAAGAAATGTAAAAAAAATTCAATTCGGGAGGGACGACTGCCTAGTAGTGTCGGCACATTAAAGTTCCACGGCACAGTGGTTGAGAATCACTGACTTAAGGAATAACCATTCTACTTTGGATTTTTAACTCTTCTATTATTATTGGTAACCATTGCTGAATACATGGAGGAATCGGCTTAAAATCAAAAATAACGATCGCTTCTTATCTAATTATAATAATAATAGCCCAGATTAATTTGCAGCAACGCTAACATAATGCTGCCGACGGGGGCGCTGATGCGGTCGAGTATATTTGTGTTTTGAGTCGAGATAAGTCGAGGCAAATTTGAAATATAATTGTAATTTGAACTCGAATTTTGAAATGAAAGACTCCAATTGATTTTAAAATAAGAAACATTAAATATATTGATCATTATTCCCATCCCCTCACCACTCAAAAATTAAATATTCAATTCTAAATTTTGTTATTCTTATTTTTTTTTGATTTTTACAAAATTGAACGACTTAAGACACGCACGCCAGAGTTTCTCATGGCAACACTGGAGCAGCCTGTCATACAAACAACACCTGATCTCTTTTAAATATGTGGAGCCTTATATCGATTATCGATCCCAAAATTTAAAAAAATGATATAATATAATTATCTTCCTCACACGATTCCACTTATTTAAATAAACCTATTTCAACATATAAAATATCACAATGCTGTAGATTATAGAAAAAAAAACTACTTCCAGATTTATATCTAGAGCCTCATTTCTGTAGCTGTATCAGGACGAAAATGAGGCGAAACTTTTAAGAGACTATGTATTTTCGGGATACATGCATGGTATACAGGTATACATTTGGAGTGTGGTTTTTTAAGAGGAATAAAATTTTTGGACCGAGACGCCGCCCGCCAGGCCACCAGCCAGGAGGGCTGAGCTTCGAGGGTGTGCCTAAGGCACGCACGAAAAGCTCGTACTAGAGTAATAACCTTATTGTATTCCATTATTGATGTTTTGACTATTAATGGTAACCTTTAGTAAAAACGTGGAAGAATCGACTTAAAATAAAAAACACTAAATTCTTTTTTATTAACGACTCAAAGTTGAGGCCATGGGTTTTGCCGTGTTTTTTACCTGAGAACCTGTTGAAATCGCGCTTGCCGTGAAATCGGATTACAATACTTTACCCATGCTTCGCATTGGATAAAGTAAAAATAAATGGTAGCTCGACGCCTGATATAGACCATAGGAAAATTTTCGAAAGTAAAACAAAAACTGCTGTGTAAAAAAATGGGAGAATTCTTTGGGCAGCATTAAAGTTATTTGAAAGAAACACTTATATAATGACAAAGAAAAATATTTTATTAATTTTTAAATGGATTATGAAAGTTTACCCGTGATTTTTCCCAAGGGCTCCGCTTAAGTAGATTTTATTTATAGGGCGAAGTTTTGTAAATTATACCGTCAAAAATCAGAAACATTTTGCTTTCGTATTCAAGACTCTATGCTTGAGCTGATTCCTCAAGCTTTACGCTTTTCTCAACTTGATGTCGTGTCTAAAAGTTATTTTGAATTTACTTTGTTCCTCTCCCATTTCGTGTAACACTTTATGAGTTGAAAAAAGAATAGGATAATTTTAAAGTTGAAAGATTCATTTCACTTTATTCAAGTAAATTTAAATTATTATTATTATCATCATTATTACTACTATTATTTTATTATAATTGTTCCATTTCTTCAGTTTATAATTAAGATTATTTTAATTACTTTGTTTTTGCTGAATAAAAGTTTTCTTTGATCTCCTCTATGTCAAATTGACTTTCCAATCATTTATTCTACTTTGGTTCGTTTTAAGTAAAATAGTGTTTGAATATTTAAAGGAAAAAATAAAATAAATAATAATAAGTCAATTGTAGATTTAAAAATTAAATTTTTGTCATGAGGAAATAAGAAACTCATCAGTTTGTTAAAAAACAAAAATTTCATATTTCAGGATTGGTTTTAATAAAAGAAAAGTAAAAATATTTTTTTGGAAAATTATTATTTACTCTGAGTTATACACATATACACTAAGTCAATTGTTTCACGTTTAAGAAATAAAGGATGAGAGTTTTCTCAATATATATATATATATATATTTCGGGATATCAACCCAGTTATTTTCTGTATCTCCTGATGATGGGTTGTCACCCCGAAAAATATATATAGAGAGAAAACTCTCTAACCGTTATTTCTTACACGTGAAACAAGAGAGCTAGTGAATAACTCATAATAAATAATAATTTTCCAAAAAAATATTTTTACTTTTCTTTTATTAAAATAAAATATTTTTTTTTACTTAGAGAAAGTAGTGTAGGTTTTAGGTGAAACATGATATTAATTAATAAAGTAAAGGGTGTGTAGTTTCACAGTGAATGAAATAAAACTCAAAGAGGTTTATACAAGCTCAATATATTTCGGATTATTAGTCCATCATCAGGAGTTTACAGGTTCAAACTTGTAAACTCTTGATGATGGACTAATAATCCGAAATATATTGAGCTTGTATAAACCTCTTGAGTTTTATTTCATTCACTGTGAAACTACATACTCCTTTAATTTATTAATTAAAATAAAATATGTTTCACCTCGCTCCAACACCAGACTCTAAAAATTATCTCAGGATTGGGTGAAGGCAGTCCGGAAATAAACAAGAGACTACTTCCAACAAGTAATATTTATTGGAAGAATTACTAATAATATATCAGTCCGTCTCAAAAAAAAAAAAAAAAAAAAAAAAAACTCTTTATAGTACAAAAATCCAGGTGTCTGTGTGTTGGAATCGAATATCATAAATTCTTATGATTTAAAATAAAACCGGGTTTGCCTAGCTTTTACGCAGCTTATTGGACTTCAAAAGAAAGCGGAATGCATACCATACAGGCGCTGTTAAAAATTTTAACTAAGTGAAAGGATTTTCATGAGAATGAAATGTAAAACTTAATTGAGTTATCGTCCTTCAAAAGTTTATATTTTAATTCCTATCGGTTTATTGAACGTACTCCTTTATTTCAGATGTTAAAAAGATTTTGCGACATTTCTTCCTTCTTGATTTATTTAAGCCAGTTTATTAAATACTGTAAAAATCAATTAAAGTAGAATACTATAAATAGATGAAAAACTATTTTGAATTCTTTGGTGTGATTCGTCCCCATCCATGTTTAAATTTGGAAGTTTGGTCTTTATTAAAACTTCTTCTTCTTCTTCTTCTATATAGGTGCGAACATCAGTTTCTCCAACATATATTCAGTCATCAGGGTCATAACTCTCTTTCCATCGTTTTTTTGGACTTCCACGGCTTCTCGGGACGGTTTTTTGCAAATATTTAAGGAGACGGTCGTCTCGCATTCTGTCTACAAGGGCATCTTCTTCTTACATGAACCCAATTGATTATGTCCTGAAGATCGACTTATTTGCCTAAGGTGTTTGCTGCGGATTTTATCATGCAGGGTCTTCGAATTGATGGCTCTTACAAATCTCATTTCAGTTGTCCGGAGAAGCTGCTTTGTAAAGGTTCTGTTTGCCCTGGACTCAGCTCCATATGTTATTATCGGGCGTACACAGGTCTTATATTTCCGAATTCTACTTTCGGCAGACATAAACTTATCTTTCCAAACTAGATTGGATAGACATCCCGAAATTTTTGCTCCTTTAATGACTTGCGATTTTACTTCTTCCTTAAGTTTCGTTTGCTAGAAATCTGAACTCCCAGATAGGTAAAGCTTGAAATTTGTTCTATTGGACTGTTGTTGATGACTAAGTTACACCTAAGGGAAGCTTTTGCAATCACCATGCATTTTGTCTTGGTGGTAGAGACTTGCGTGTTAAGCCGATCGGAATTTTCACAAAATTTGTCCAGGAGAATTTGAAGGTCCTCTTCGCACTCCGCCATCAGGGCCGCGTCGTCAGCATAGCATATCACTGGCAAAGTGTTTTCCCCCAATTTGTAGCCAAGGTGTTTGGGTAGATTTTCGATAATATCGTCTATTATCACGTAAAAAAAAAGTATTCAAGCTCTTCTATTTTATTACATTTTGGATTTATTAGTTACCATTTTATTACTTTCACATATATTTTCTATATCATGTAGGTAATGATATAGGATATAATGTGAAGTATTGCGATCGCCTGCCAATGTGAAAAAAGTTATTTGTGACTTCTAGGTGGAAAGAATCAATCATAAATCAATTACACATATGAGGGGGGCTGACGGGCCCACTGACTTTGTGTTTGTGAAAAAGCGTGTGTGTGGGTTAAATCTGAGTCCCTATGAACTCACATTTAAAATTAAATTGAATGACAAAAATGAAAAAACTGCAAAACCCTCGGTGGAGAATTCTTGTCTGAATTTTCATTCAGAGCCAGTTCGAGAATTTGCCATCGTCTGCTTTTAACATATTAATAGACAAAACATTACAAAAGGCGTGTTAAACTTTTGTCCATTTTTTCTATATCTCGAGTCCCTAAATATATTTGCAGATACACGAAACATACACTGAGCAAATTTTAAGCTTTAATTTTAATTTGTTAGGAATTTAAAAAATTGACTCTGGGATGTTAATAAGAAGATTTTACACAGAGAAAAAAAGAAACCTGAGATACACTGTTTAATTAATTAAATATTTAATTTTTTATTCACTTCTCGCGAGGTTGCGATTGTCAGTTTCAAGCTCTCATTTTTGTTATTTACTTTGACGTTTAAAATTTCCTCTAAAGTAATTTATTTTCTTGTTCAGTCGACACGAAAATCGTTTTAATTTTAATAAATCTTGGATCATGGATTAATTCACGAACACATTCATTCCAGTGAGAGGAAAATAGGAGAATGGAGGTTGGCTTATTCTAGTCTGGTAATGTCTTTAAACAAGAACAAAACCATAGGGAAAGTCTTCTGCATCACAAATATAAATACATATTCGTATATCCATAAATACATACACAGAGTTAGGTAAAACACCTTGGTAATTTTGAAGGTGAATTAAAAAAGTAATAATAATAAAATAAAAAGAAAGTATACTTGAGATACAAAAAACATATAATTTCTCATCCTAAAAAATAAATAAATATATATATAAATAAATATACAATGTTTGCTCGTTTAATAAGAGTAGATATATATATGTATAGTATCAGTTATAAATATACCATTCCGCCTCCGAAGAAAACTTCTATTATATAAAACGAGCTTTTCGTGCGTGCCTTCGGCACGCCCTCGAAGCTCGGCCTCTCCGGGCTGATGCCCTGGCGGGCAGCGTCTCGGTCCAAAAATTTTATTCCTCTTAAAAACCACACTCCAAATGTATACCCGTAAACTACCGAAAATACATCGTCTCTTAAAAGTTTCGCATCTTTAATTTTTGAGTGGCGAGGGGGGGGGGGAGGAACAATTATCAATATATTTAATGTTTCTTAATTTAAAAGAATTGGAGTCTTTCATTTCAAAATTCGAATATATATATTTCAAATTTGCCTGGTTAATGAAAATCGATTGGAGCCATCAGTTTAAAATCAGAGCTGAGAATTATATTTCAAATTTGCCTCGTTAATTAATATATATTTAATGTTTCTTAATTTAAAATCTATTGGTGTTTTTTCATTTTCATTCGAGTTCAAATGAATACAATATTATCTAGACACAAAGTCTAAATCAAAAATATATAGTTTTAGTAAAAGAAATCAAGATATAAATATTAATGTGACATTGGTCTAGTGGTTAGAGCTGATGACCATAGTTCAAGAGTTCGTCGGTTCGATTCTAGGCAAGAGGGTAATTTTTTTAGAGAAATTTCTCTAAGCGTTGTTACAAATTAATCTAGATGAATATATATAGTATATATACTTGAGGAATAACAATTCTACATTAGATTTTTGACCCTTCGATTATTATTGGTAACCATTGCTGAAGACATGGAGGAATCGACTTAAAATCAAAAATAACGATCGATTCTTATCTAATACTAGAGGAATAACCTTATTGCATTACATTTTTGATGTTTTGACTATTAATGGCAAGCTCTACTGAAAACGTGGAAGAATCGACTTAAAATCAATAAGACTAAATTCTTTTATGATAAACAACTCAAGCTTGAGAATAAGAGAATTTTTTATAAATAGATTGTATATACTTTTGTGTCTAGCAAAATGAATAATAATTGTAATTTTCAAGTCTTCTTATCTATAATAATACCTACATATAATATAACTTTTTTTATTTTCCCCTTAATGATAACAAGTGGATTTTTAATACATTTTAAATATTTGTTTCATCTTATTTGTTATGAGTGTATATTGCAGTTAAATAGAATCTCAAATTATATCTATTTAAGACTTTATAATAAAACAATTATATTTATTCTCTGTAACTAATAAAACATCAATAAAGCAGCCACGTGGGGTAGTAAAAGACCCGCCGAAGGCGAGCCTTGAAGCTAGTGACTTATAAAAACTATTTTGTATTTCTACAATTAATAAATTAGCTATAGCTCATGCACTCTCCTTCAAAAATTACACAGTGACATGAAGAAATCAAAAAAATCAAATATTTATAATGTCCATGGGAGGTTATTAATCAAATATCATGAGATCGCAGTACTGCTAAACTATGATAGTAGTTTTGGCTTGGTATTTTAAACAATAGACTAGTTAGTGGGCTTATTTATTTGCATCATGCAGATATTTCATTTGCTTTTTTAAAATTAACAAAACGACACCTTTACCAAGATAAATCTTCTAATTTTAGCTTAGATATCTAGGTTATAATGTGTGTCATATTTAGAGGCAGAAATGGAAGAGACGATTTTAATTTACCACAGAATGGAGTGAAAAAGGATGGTGGAATAATAAATAAATAAAAAATTGAGCAAAAAGTTGTTCATGCAAGTTTCAAATAATGTGGCTACAGAAAATACTAATTAAATATGTTTAATCGAGCTGTATTATAATTTTTTCTGTTTTTAACTATTAAATGTCAAATGAACAAAATTTAATATTAAAGCGTAATTTTTTCTCTCTATCTCTCTATAAAACTGGCTAAAATAAAATATTTAATAAAACATAGATAATGGGGCATTTAAACAGAAGAAAGTACATAAAATAAATAATTAAAATTAAATACTATGAATTCTTTAATTGAATTTGAAAAAAAATATACTCTCTCTGTCCGAAAATATGGTATTCATTTGAAAGAAAATCTTTGATTATCTAGAGCTTCGACAACAACTGGCAATACTCATTATATATTGTTAATGTTCCCATTGATAACTAAATATCCTAACATATTGGCCAGGCGTTGCTTTTGAGTTAAGTTAGAATTTGAAGACAAAAAATTAGTTTTTTAAGAAAAATAAAATAGTTACCGCTGTAATTTCAAAATGGAAAATTTTAACTCAATTAACGTCAATTTACAAAGAAGAGATGCCAAATCGAAGCAATTAATTAATAAACAACCTCATAGTATCTTGTATTAGCTATTACAGTATTTGAAGAACAAAGAAAAATTAGAACATTGTGCTATTAATGAATTCAGTGAATGTGTTCAAGATACATTTAATAAACTAGAGGGAAATACTCTTGATAAAGTTTTTATAACATTACAAACGCGTATGGAATCAATTATGCTGAAAGGAGGGAGAAATCCCTATAAAATGATAGGTAAATAAGGTAAAACTTCATCGTGAGGGTCGATTAGCTGAAAAGTATATATGTTCTGAAGAAGCGTTCAACAAGGCTCAATCTCACTTTAATTAAATTTCGATTATACTAAAATTATTTGTATTTACATTATGTTGTGATAATAAAATGAATTTAATATTTTTTATATTTTTAATTTTAGTTTTATTTGATTTTTTTCAGCAAATGTATAACATATTTTTCGGACAAAAAAATATTAAAATGTATACCATATTTCGGACTGAGGTAGTAATAAAATATTAGAACTTAATTATAAAATTTAGGGCAAGTTGAATTGTTAGGGGGCTATCACTAGAGTTACATCTATTTGGTCAATTTTTTAAGGTTCTGTACAAATGAAAGGCGAGTTCCTATCATTGCTGTAGAATAAAGGAGGTTCCCAAACTGTGCGCCGCGACCTCTTCACAGGTGCGCCGCCTAGCTTCATGAATTAATTGAAAACATGACATTTGACCAAACAAGACAAAAAAGAAAGTGAGAATCTAAAAATCTATTTATTATTACCTCTTACTTACGATTAATGTCTAATCGAAAAAATTTAATTTTAAAAATTTATCCTTGAAAAAATCTAAAATATAATACAAAGGGTCCCTCGTGGTCTCCATTTTTGATTTTCCTAAAAAATAGACTATCAAATACCAAGATATTTTTATCAATTCTAATAGAAGAGTATTTAAAGAGACAAAATACGGTATTTGTTTTGATATAAAGTGAAAAAAAATTATTTGAAACCATCGAAAAAATCTGAAATAGATACAAAATACTCTGTGGTCTCAATTGTTGATTTTCATATAGAAATAAATTGATCAAATACCAAGATATTTTTATCAATTCTAATAGAAGACTATTTAGAGAGACAAAATATGGTATTTTCTTTGATATAAAGTGAAAAAAATGATTTGACACCATCGAAAGAAATCTGAAATAGATATAAAATACTCAGTGGTCTCAATTGTTGATTTTCATATAGAAATAAATTATCAAATCCTAAGATATTTTTATCAATTCTAATAGAAGAGTATTTAGAGAGACAAAATATGGTATTTTCTTTGATATAAAGTGAAAAAAAAATTATTTGACACCATCGAAAAAATCTGAAATAGAAACAAAATACCATGTGATCTCAATTATGATTTTCATATACAAATAAACTATCATATCCCAAGATATTTTTATCAATTCTAATAGAAGAGTATTTAGAGAGACAAAATACGGCACATTTGTTTTGATTTAAAGTGAAAAAATTATTTGACACCATCGGAAAAATCTGAAATATATTCAAAATACCCTGTTGATTTTCATATAGAAATAAATTATCAAGTCCCAAGATATTTTTATCAATTCTAATAGAAGATATTTAGAGAGACAAAATACAGTATTTGTTTTGATTTAAAGTCAAAAAAAATTCATTTGACACCATTGAAATATCTTAAATTAATACAAGTTTGAAGAAAAAAGAAAAAAGCATTATTTTATCATGGGGCTTGTAGGTACCCTCACTGTTTGAATACTAAAAATTAAAATTATTTTCAATATTTTTCAGAACAAAAACTCTTATTTAATATTTTTAATTAAATTATTGATTATTTATGCACACACAAAAATAATTATAAAAAAAAATGATAAAATTGTTATGCACTCTTCTGTTCGAATAATGAAAATTAGCAGCAGCTGATAATTGCTTGAAAGCAATTAAAAAAGTTTTGTTCTGAATAAGGTTTTAAAAAAGTTATCCTTTCCTAATATTACTAAAAAAAGTTTCACGAAGAATAAAATTGCCTTGTAGAGAATTTTTCACAGAACGTGTACAATTCATTTCTTATTTAAAAAGACAGTTCTCATAAAAGAGACGAATCGCCATTATATCATGTTTTTAGAACGATTTGTTTCATTTAAGAATTTTTTATCTCATGGAAAATATTAAAAAATTTCTCTTTATTTTTAATGAAAAAATATTTTAAATTTAGTTTTTTATCTCAAAAAAGTAATTATAAATTATATTCCGGGCCAAAAAAATATATAGTATGCCGAGTAGTAAAACTGTGAAAAATGAATTTCACTCTGTGTAATACACATCTTTTTTTATCCTACATTTAAAAAAAATTAAATGTTTTTGAATAGGTTAGAATAAAAAATTTATAGTTACGACCTA
>JALMQS010000644.1:647707-671289 GCA_024734495.1 Forficula auricularia | reverse complement strand
ATATGAATTCGCGAATGAAGTGGTCCGGCACTTTTCTAATTTGACCGCGAAAGAGTGTTGGGAGTCGGCAAAACGTGTGCTGCGTGCAAAGCATGCTTTGGGGGGAATTATTGATTTTATCTCATCAGAGCACCTGCCGTGATAGTATCTATAGAAAAGGGAAAGGGCGGAGACATCTCTTCGATGAGCCAGCGAGTCGAGGGAGTCGGTGAGGGTAGAATCGTCAATTAGCCTGACGGCTCGTTTCTGAATTGCATCAAGGGTAGCAAGAGAATATTTTGAGGCTCCTCTCCACAGATGAGAGCCGTATTCGAGATAGGGGCGGATTTGGGCCTTGTAGATGGTGAGAAGTTGTGGGGTTTGTAAAATCGCTTGGACCTGAATAAGAAGCCAATCTTCCTTGCTGCAGATTTCGCCACAGAGGAGATGTGTTCATTCCAAGACAGGTCAGATGCGACAGAGACGCCCAACATGGATAGGCTGTCACACATTTTCAGGGTATTCGAATCGAAGTGAATATCAGGGAAATCTCTATTTTCGCGCCTAGAAATTAGACAACATTGAGTCTTGTTTGAATTGAAGTTAACTAAATTTTGAGAGCCCCATTTATTCAGTTTGTCTAGGTCGAGAGTAATTGAGGAGGCAATATTGATTCGATTATTCGGGAGAGAGGGTTTGCCGTGTAGAGTGCTATCGTCGGCGTAACAATGAGTGGGGTTTGCCGTTTGATCAATAAGGTCGTTTATATAAATAAGGAAGAGTGTGGAGGAGATTACAGAGCCTTGGGGAACACCAGAGTTTGTGGAGAACGATTCAGAAGATGTTCCATCCACCACAACTTTTATACTTCGGTTTGTCAGAAAGCTTTCAATCCATTTGCGAAGTGTTGGTGTGAATCCAAAGGCTGGTAGTTTGGCAAGAAGATTTTTGTGCCAAACCTGGTCAAAAGCTTTGGAGATATCAAGGGCTACAGCGAGGGTTTCTTTTCCGGCCTCTAGAGTATTGTTCAAGGTGTGGGTGACATAGGTTAAGATGTCGCCTGTGGAACGATTTTGTCTGAATCCATATTGCCTATCGTGAATTAATTTATTGTTTTCTAAGTGATGAAGGACGTGTTGGTTTATGACTAATTCCATTAATTTGGAAAGAACAGAGGTGATCGAGATAGGCCTGTAATTAGAGATTTGTGATGTGTCTCCTTTTTTAGGAATAGGTGTGACTCTGGCTATTTTCCAGCTTTTGGGGAATATGCCCGACTCGTAAGAGAGTTGGAATAGCTTGGATAAGATAGGGGCAAGTTCAGGGGCGCATTTTTTAATGAGAATTGGTGGGATGTTATCCGGGCCTGCGGCGGATTTGGAATTTAATTTATTAATGGCTTTTATGATTATTTGGGGCCTGAAAATTATTTTGCCCATGAGGTTGGTTTGGGGGTATAAGTGGGCGGGTTAAGCCTCTTGTCATCTAAAGCGGAGTTAGTTGCGAAATAGGATGCTAGTGATTCGGCTTTTTCAGCGGGGGTCGTGGCTACTGAACCATTTGGGTGAAAGAGGGGCGGAAGTGAGGGGGATGCGAAATTTCTATTTATTGCCTGTGTAACGAGAAAAAGGCCCGTTTTCCATTGGGGCAAGATGCGAGACGGTCAGCTATCCCCTGGTCGAATGATTTCTTTGCCTCAGAGATGATTTTTGCATGAGCTTTGCACTTGGTAAATGCAACTGTCACATTCTAGCTGTGAAAGTTGCCATTTCTGAAAAGATTTGTTTTTTTCACGGACGGAATCTGCGCATTGTCTACTAGAAAAACCAAGGCTTAGAATCCTTGTTCCCTTTAATCAATTTTTGAGGGGATATAGGTTTCTAAGCCTATTTGAATTGCCTCGTTAAGGGCGTCTGCGAATTCTGAAGCGTTTTTATCTCTGATGCAGAGTTCATTCCACTGGTAAGCGGCAAAAAAGTTACGCATGTCATTCCAATTAATGCTAACGTTATCGACTAGCCATATTTTTCTGGGGTTGGAGTGGGGTGACGGGGGTTTTGGCAAATTGGCGGAGGTTTTAATTTTTATCAGATTGTGGTCAGATTTACCTAAAGGGGCCGAAATTTTTGCTTCATAGGACGAAGGGTGGGAAGTGATGAAAAGATCGAGAAGATTGGATTTTTCATTGGCTTTGTCTGGGATTCTTGTGGGGCCGTTAATAATTTGAGTGAGGCCACACGCCGTTGAGAAGATTTCAGCGTCGGAGCCTGTGGGGAATTATGGCTAGAAAATTTTAGCCAATTTTTGTTGTGGACGTTAGAAGTCACCTAGGAAAGATATTTCAGAAGATGGAAATTCTTTCAGGATATTGCAATGGCACTCAAGGAGGTAGTCAAAAATTGTTTGTATCTGGGGTCTTTTGGGGGCAAATATATTATGCAGAAAAATTTAGCTGAATGGCCTCAACGTGATTTTGATCCATATGGCATCGAATTCATTGGATTCTAGATTAGTTAAACGCCTACTAGGGATGTCCTTTCTAATATAACAGCAGACCCCTCCTTTTTTTTCGAAATTTTGAATGAAGTGTATAGTTTTCGAATTGGTAGTCACGACCGTTAGATTTATTCGCGTCAATTATAGTTTCGGATAAGCCTAAAAGAGCAGGTTTTTCTATGTTCGAGATGTTGAAATATGCATATATATAAATGTTGTACGCCAAACCACTTAAATCAACTCCGATGCTACTGTCGCATATCTTTTAGTTAAAATTTCCTGTATAAATCAACCAATTTCAGTGGAAGAATCAAGGAAGGTTTCTTCACTGCCGGCTAAGAATTTAAATAATAACGCACTCGGCCTGTCTCCGACTGCCGTGCAAAGATAAATTTAGGAGTTCCGGCTTTTTAAAGCAACCCTAAGTGGATACCAACCCCTAACGATCGCCTTAAATAAACAAAACGAGACACTTAAAATTAGAAATAAATCTTAACGAAAAGAGGATTTTTTCTATTTTTATTTATTTCTTGTAGAAAACTCCACAAATACTGACTAAAATAGTTAGTTCAAGATTAGACTAATTTAAAAATAATTATGTTTAGTTTAAAAATATGTAAATTATTGAAAACGAAAGAAAAAATTATCTTTAAGATAGTCTTAATTAAGGCCAAAAACAAAAAAAAAGAATTTAAAACATTAGAGCAATGCTTATATTTGGAGTTGTTTAGCATTCGAATTATTTTCATTATTATATTTTTTTCAAAAAAGTAATTAGGTAGCTAATTGAAATGATTTTTTTATTTTGTTTTTTTGTAATGATACAGAATTTGGAATTTGATTTATTTCATTGCATAAAGGAATACTCATTAGGGCGGTCCATAAATTACGTCACACAGTAAGGGGGAGAGGCATCTCAGATTTATGACAAAATATGACAGGGGGTATCTTAAAATATGTGATGTCACAAAGTCAAATTAAAATTTTTTTAAATTTTCAAATATATTTTTGAATTTCAGATTATTATTAGTGATAGTGTGAGGTCACATGCAGGAGGGGGGCTCAATGAAAATGTGACAGAATGTGATACAGGGGGGGGGTCACAAAAATCTTCCAATTCGTGTGACATAATTTATGGACTGCCCTTTAATAAATACAGTGATGATGAAGATCTACTCTTAAATATAAGTCAGATTCTTTCCCATCATGGAAAGGATAGAGGAAATTTCAGGGGTTTGAATCAACCTCAAAATGACTAATTAGTAGGCTAATGTAAAAATTACAATGATTTTATGAAGGAGACAAAATACTAGAAACTTCAAGAAACTAAATAAAAAATGTTTTAATTAAATGATTACTTACTTTCGGTAAAAGATTAACTGCATACTCCATCTGCAGTGGGGTCATCACAAATTTACCACTGTCGGAACGCTGAAATTCAAGGGGGCCTGGGCCGGAAAATTTTCGAAATATTTAGAGTGGGGCAAAGCAACTTGCTTATTTATAAATTAAATTAAGAAAAAAGTAACGCAGATATATGTTTAATTCTCTGAACAGCATCAAGTATAAAATTTAAATTTTATGTTTACACAGTTTTAAAGATAATATATGGCAGATGGCGTCCATTATTCTCACTAGACTGCGTCATTCCAAAACCAGTACTGGAACGGCTAAAAAGTGAGTTTTTAGTAGTAAAAGTTATGGGCTTGAAACTAAAAGAAAATGGCTGTATTACAGTCGGTTTATAGGAACTTGTTGACGATTCTCGTGCAATGAATTGTACCTAATGGTTTGTATACCGTTGTCCTCAAAAGATCTTAGGTAAAGGATTATTTATTGAGGGGTCAATTACCCGATGGGATAAAGAAAATTCGTTTTGTTGTTATAGCAAGCTAGCCACATAAATGATCAACGTCATTGATTTCTCTATACAAATCAACAACTCTGCATCCCACGGAAAAATAAAATCTTTTCAATTAGGTTTTTATCTACTTGATCCGGGATGGAGTGGATTATTTTAATTAAATATCAGAAGGCTTGTATTCACCCCCTCGGGAATCGAACCCGGATGCCGAAAATAGCAATTCGAGCCAATTGGCTACCCTGTGAGTTGAACACGTCCCTTTTGACACATAATTAAAAATTACCCATGTTATCTCGAATCTAGTAGATTACGAATCTTGTGATTTCCTTAGAGAAAACAAATGCATTCTGATGAGATTTTCTCTTTCAAAATGTGAAATCCAGGTGGTTTTAGCGAAACTTTTCTTTCAATAAGAGAAAAAAGTTTTGAATTTATTTTTCTCGCACAATAACAAGCAAAATATTCCATCGAATATGACGATGTTGGAGTGGAAGGCCGTGGTTCGATCCTGGCTGGCAAATAAAAATTTCTACCAGCTAAAAACTCGGCTCCCTCACTAATCCTACTAACACTTTACTTACGTGCTAAATGAGCTTTGTTTCCGGTGACAATAAATAAATAAAAAAAAAAAAAAAGCAAAATAATAGTAAAATTTTCAAGTAAATTAAATTTTATTTTTCTATCAAAATCCATAAAGTGATGATGAGGGGGGACTCTTACCTACTATTGTGCTTTTTTGAAGGGTGAACAAAGTAATTACTCTATTTTAACGATATTTCAATGAAATTATATACATTCATCTCTATATGAAATAGTATTTTAAAATAATAGTAAAATTTTCAAGTAAATTAAATTTTATTTTTCTATCAAAATTCATAAAGTGATGATAAAGGGGGGACTCTTACCTACTATTGTGCTTTTTTGAAGGATGAACAAAGTAATTACTCTATTTTAACGATATTTCAATGAAATTATATACATTCATCTCTATATGAAATAGTATTTTAAAATAATAGTAAAATTTTCAAGTAAATTAAATTTTATTTTTCTATCAAAATTCATAAAGTGATGATAAAGGGGGACTCTTACCTACTATTGTGCTTTTTTGAAGGGTGAACAAAGTAATTACTCTATTTTAACGATATTTCAATGAAATTATATACATTCATCTCTATATGAAATAGTATTTTAAAATAATAGTAAAATTTTCAAGTAAATTAAATTTTATTTTTCTATCAAAATTCATAAAGTGATGATAAAGGGGGACTCTTACCTACTATTGTGCTTTTTCGAAGGGTGAAAAAAGTAATTATTTTAACGATATTTCAATGAAATTATATCTATTCATCTCTATATGAAATACTAATTAAAATAATAGTAAAATTTTCAAGTAAATTAAATTTTATTTATTTATCAAAATCCATAAAGTGTTGAGAAGGGGGGACCCTTACCTACTTTTCTGTTTTTTTGAAGGGTGAAAAAGTAATTTTAATTAGTTTAAAGATATTTCAATGAAATTATATCCATTCATCTCTATATGAAATACTAATTAAAATAATAGTAAAATTTTCAAGTAAATTAAATTTTATTTATCTATCAAAATTCATCAAGTGTTGAGAAGGGAGGACCATTACCTATTTTTCTGTCTTTTTGAAGGGTGCAATCACTGAGTTTCATACTCATACCGTTCGGTAACCATTTTAAGTAATAAGATTTAAACATCAATGTCGATGATATTATAATATTGTGTATCTAAATTCCCTCCTCTGTACAAATTGTCGAAATAGCCTTCTAACCTTCCCAGCCAGTACAAGAAGAATCTATTTATATTCTAATAATATATTTTCTGGGCATTGGAATATTCTCGCAATTTCGGTAAATATTCTTGGGATTTGCTTAGAATAATACACAATGTCCTCCTAACAATCCTCTCTTAACCTATATTAGGGGTGTCCAATCTTTTGGCTTACACGGGCCACATTCGAAAAATAAAAATTGTTTCGAACCGCGGATAAAATATTATAATTCTATTGATATGTGTTATTCAAAAAAGATAGTTAATAATGTAGAAATTAGAACTTTATTACTTTTTTAGCTTATAGTGAGATTCTAATTTTAATTTTCGTAAATTTTATACTTTGAAAATAGCCTCTCGTATATGTAAATACATACCTATCATACTTACAAAAAGTGATATTTTATGTATTAGTATTTGTTTATATTTTTTCCTGGCTATATAAGTAATATAAAATTCTAATAAAGGTACAATATTCAATTTTTTTTTCAGATCGGTATCTAATTGTTGTTCTAGAACATTCCATCAGACAGTTTGCAAGTAAAAAATCTAATTCTAATGAAAATGGAGTCGAAATAGACCAAAATGATGAATATTTTTTCGAAAATCTTGAAATCTAGTTCCATAGTTTATTTTTCGAAGACTTCACAGTAGATTTTCAGAATTCTTATTTAAGAGAAAAAAAATTATCAGGCCAAATTTTTGTGTATTTTTCAGTGTCTACATACAAATTTCAACGTTTTAAGGCATTTTATGACTTTCTATTGGGCCACGGGTTGCACAGCCTTGGTTTAAATCGAATAGAATTAAAGAAGAATATGAGAAACTATAATTTATTTTTCAAAAGGGTCACAGATGTAATAATCTCTGACTATCCATTCTCTACTGACATGTAAGAACCTGCAAAGATCTAAAAGACAAGTCCTGATAAGTTTTAGTGCGAGAGAGAAATTATCAATTAATTGTGATTGTTCTAGAAAACCCCTATTTCTTGTCTATTGTACTA
Organism: Forficula auricularia; assembly: GCA_024734495.1. Lineage (NCBI taxonomy): Eukaryota > Metazoa > Arthropoda > Insecta > Dermaptera > Forficulidae > Forficula > Forficula auricularia. Next base: position 664,149 of record JALMQS010000644.1, on the reverse strand, counting down.
GAATGATAACTTTAGACTTGGTTAGTGTCATAACATATAAATTACTGAAATAATAAATATTTTAGAAAATGAAAATATGAGAAGAATAATTTTTAAATATTAGAAACTTCATTATTTTTTTTATCTTATATAGTTGAGCTTATAATTTTGCTTTTAGTAAATTTTATTCTCGAAAAAAGCTTCACGTATTTGACAAATGTACATTCATATTTCGAAAAAGGGAATAAATATATCTCTGCACATAAATCTCAATGTTTTAAGGAAGTTTATGATTTTATGTTGGGCCACACTCATTGTAGTGTTGGGCCGCTTGCGGCCCGCGGGCCACGCCAGACCTTTATTATACACATAAGGATATTGCCGAAATATTCGTTATCAAATTCTTCCGATTTATTTATTCTAAAAATCTCCTAGTAATAATTGAAATATATATTGTAGATATATCATAAATTACATCACACAATAATGAGAGAGGAGGCGTCTCAGATTTGAGATAAAATGTGACAGGGGGGAGGGGGCAGGGGATCTTAAAAATTGTGATGTTACAAAGTTCAAATTAAAAAATTTAAACAATTTTCAAATAAATTTTTTAGATTTCAGATTATTATTCCAACTTGAAAATGAAAAAACGTCTACTATTATTAAATCATAGCGTATAAAGGTGATAGTATGACGTCACAATACAGGGAGGTCTCAATGAAAATTTGACAGAATGTGACACAGAGGGGTGGGTCTAAAAACATTGAAATTCGTGTGACGTAATTTATGGACGACCCCTTATAATAAATTTAATGCATATTCCAAGAATCTCTTGTGCTAGCTGGCTATTTCTAGAGTCGCAAGCAATCAAGTATTATCGTTAAAACAGATTCCTAAATGATAAAATATAATTGATTTATCAACCAAAAAAAGCCCGTTCAGAATACATCATCGCAAGGGGTGTCGGTTTTTATCGTCCCTTAACTAGATTTTCCTCCGCTTGTGATTTCCGAATCCAATTGCGCCCCTTGACACACAGGCATTTAAAGCAGTGAATACATTCAATAAAACATTCCTGATGGCGACATAAACTCGGACACTTTGCCTGATCTAAATTCTCAATAAAATAAAGATTGCAGGCCAATTTTATGAGGGAAATTTTCCATTCCACTCGTGATTATCCCTGCCATGCTCTCCCGCCTACAACCAACACAAATCGCATTTCAACTTGTAGTCAAAAGTAAGAATCATTAGATGTCTTTTGTTAGAAATGTTATTAACATCCGCCATTAAGGGGCATAAAAAGCAACATTTTCTTAGCAAAGAGCAAAAAAGAAAGTAAGAGAAAGGGCTATACTCCAGCAGCTTCCATTTCCCACCAACTCCCCTTACCAAAAGACGAAAATGAGAAGAAAAATATCTACTCTCTTTCTCCTTTAAAGGGAAAATCTAAGATCAAAAAGATGAAGATGTGATGAATAAATGACAATAAATGACAAAAAATAAAACTCAACAAAGCAGAGAAAGTGAATTGGTAAAATTTCTTTTAATCAGAAAGAGAAACGAGAAAGTGAGCTCTGATTTCTAGTTTCAACAAAGTATTTCGAATTTTTACTTTACAGTTCTTCTTAGGGCCGGTTGTATGTCGCAAAGTAAATGCTTTTTACCACTAACAAACGGTAGATGGTAAATGGAGCCACTGGGATGGCCAACAAGATGACAGGCACTGAAAGTTTCTGCCATCTGATTAGCCATTCCAATAGCATCCATTTACCATCAACCGTTTGTTAGTGGTAAAAAGCATTTACTTTGCGACATATAACCGCCCCTTAGAGTGCCATACCAGAAACGGGCGTTGGCGCCTCTCCACATATACCTGTGCTGAGTGTGTTTAGTTGTTTTACACATAAATATACCTACTTTTTAACGCCTATCATGGAGAGGTTTACTAGGCAATTACTCTTGGTAGGTTGCCATTGCTTTCCAAGAGGGGGCGCCAGCAAATATCTGCCGAGACTCAGTCTTGAACCAGCATACTTCGGATCACCGGCCCGACACTCTAACCACTGACCCTCAGTCGCCACTTTACAGTTAATCATATAATACGAAAAAATAATTTCGAGGTCTCATCAGATCATTTGATGATATTTATCTTTTAATGATTAAATCAATTATAAATTTTGTCAAGTCCTAATGTCCTAGAGTTGTGCAAAATTTTATTTAGTATGTCGCGATTGCTAATGCGTCGTTTACTCCTGGTATCGGGTTTTTCCGCGGAATTATTTAAATTACGTTTTGTCTTTTTATGGAAATCTATGATCATGTCATTTGTTAATGAGCATACATTTCTATTTATTTTATTTTTCTTGTTTGTTAATTTCTTGTAATTGATTTGTATTTATGTTGATTAATTTATGTAGTTAATTTGTATTGATGTTTTGTTGACATAGCCACCGAGGACTTGTGCCTCTAAACAGGTCGAATAATAAAGATTTATTTATTTATTTAATTTTTTATACATAGGTATTAGGATGGCCCAAAAAAACGAATTTTTTATTTTTGATCTCGCATGAAAATATCTTAATTATAATATATTTTTAAAATGCTCACCAAAAATCAGCTCGATTAAAAAATATTAAGAGGCCGCTCAAGATTTTTAAAAATTTTCAAAATGTTCAAGCTTGAGTTGTTTACCAAAAAAGAATTTAGTCTTTTTTGATTTTAAGTCGATTATTCCACGTTTTCAGTAGTGGTTTCCATTAAAAGTCAAAACATCAAAAATGGATAAGGTTATTCCTCTAGTATTATATAAGAATCGATCGTTATTTTTGATTTTAAGTAGATTCCTCCATGTCTTCAGCAATGGTTACCAATAATAATCGAAGGGTCAAAAATCTAATGTAGAATTATTATTCCTCAAGTAATAGATGAATATCAATCGCTATTTTTTATTTTAACTCGATTCCTCCATGTCTTCAGCAATGGTTACCAATAATAACCGAAATGTCAAAAATCCAATGTAGAATTGTTATTCCTCGACTGTTAAATGAGAATCGATCATTATTTTTGAATTAAAGTCAACATGAACTGCAAATTGCAAGTGATATCTGATTAATAATAAAGGAATAAACATATTAATATTTCAAATAAATTTGGATAAAGTTTAGCAACTATCCGTTGCAGTTTATTTCTTTATGAATCAACAACTCTGCTACTCTCGGCAAAATAAAACCTATTCGATAAGAATTTAAATTAAAAAATTTTTTTTATTTAATCATATCATATAATTTATAAGAATATTTTAGGCTAGAATTCCTTCTTTTATTTAATAACTCGTTTCCTCTTATTTGTGATATGTAAATATTATGAATTTTAAATAAATAAAAACATTTAATTTATCTAATTGAACTTTATTTATTTTGAAGAAAAAAACCTAATTATTTTTAAAACATTTTGAATATTTAATATTAAAAAATATCAGTTTAAAAATAATTGGATTAATAATTAAATTGAGTAGCCAAATGATAGGGGTGCTCGAACTCGCCTTTATCCCTCCGCTCAGACTACTGCACATTAAGATAGTTCTTTCACAAATGCAAAAATCAAGAAGTTTTTGAAACTTGGAATATAAGTCATTAAAAGCATAATACACATACTGTTAAAATTTGAAAACGATTTACCACACCAAACATGAAATAATTGCAATCAAAAATGACATTTTTTAGATAGGGTAGATAGGAGAAGGGTGGGGATATGAACATTATTTTATTTTTTTCATTGAAAGACTTTCACCATCTTGATGATAAACTAATATTTGTTAGAATAATAAATTCGGAGTAACTTGAAAAAAAATTGAAATTATTTACCACGTAGTTTTGATAAAAAACAAAAAACTAACCTATTTGGGCGATTATTTTTAGTGGAGGGGATATAAGCACAATGGCTTGGAAACGACCGGCAAGTATGTGTGTAACTATATAGAGATTTCGTAGTGTGAGTGGACAGTCACGTTAAAAAAACATAACCTAAAATTTTAGTTCCGTTCGTATTTATAGAGTGGTTACGAGGCTAAGACTTCTTGTGTGGATTGTCTTGAAAGAGCCTCCTTAACATAAGTACGGTTGGAAGTAACTCGTTCTCCAGTTTGTTTGTCCCTATGATCTCTAAAGCAGTGGTTCTTAAACTTGTTTGCCCACGACCCAAATAGAGATAAACAATTAAGTTTTACAACCTACGGAAAATTTAATGAACTAGGTGTAATTTGACTTGTTTATAGAGTATATATCGCTTGGCCGTCATCTATAGAATATAATGTGAAATATTGCGATCCCATGCCTGGGTCATTACTCTTTGAGATCCTGTATCTTAGAGATGACAAAAGTAAATTTCATTTTGTTACATCTAGGTGGAAGGAATCGATGCCCTTAATAGTTGGAAACCTGATTTAGGTCATAAAACTGGATATTGTGGTCCACACAGATCAAAAAGTGACCAATAATCTATTGGTCAGTGCGTACATGCGTATGTATGTACCGTGTACCCCCCTGAGTTTCGCAACCATAAGTCTCAGAGCTAAGAAATTCGAAACTTAAGCTCGATATAGGATAGAAGGAGTACAGCAAGCTTTTGAAATCGTAACATTGGAAGTTGAAATTTACATGAAAGATTTTTTTTTTGATTTTCTCAAAAACGGTATTAACAATTTTTTTAAAAAATTGGTGTACTTATTAAGTCTCATGAGTTATTAGTCGTGTATAAATTTTAATCCGATTGAAATAAAGGAAGGGGAGGGGGGGTAAATTAGGAGTGTTGCGATGATTTCAAATAAGTGAGAATGTGACCATACCAGTTGGTTAATTATGGTATGGTTATTACACATAAATACGTATATTTTGTTGTTGGGTCATTCAAGGCATGTTTTCTTTTCGTATCTGGATGTAGCATTATTTTTTCACATTTACACTGATTAACACTTTCAGAGTACATTTGCATACATTTCCAATCTTCTTTTAAGTGCCATATCGGGTCTCCCTGACGTTTCGGCTTCTCTCCACATATACCTGTTCTGAGTGTGTTTAGCTGTTTTTACACAGATATACGGGACCTACTTTTTAATGCCGATTCCGAACGGCTAGTTTGCAGAGATTACTAGGCAATTATACTCTTGGTAGGTTGCCATTGCTTTCCAAGAGGAGGCGGCTGCAAATATCTGATCTGCCGAGACTCAGTCTACTTCGAGTCAGCGACCCGACACTCCAGCCACTGATCCACAGTCGCCTTACATTTCCAATACAAATACTAAATACAAAATCCGTTCTTAAGCCAGATCTCGAAAAAATTATTAAAACAAAATTAAAATTATTTTTATTTGTGTACGGCCCTGGAAATTTTCAGGTCGTCAATGCGACCCGTGTTTCGATTTAGGTTGGGCAGGCCTGGTCTATGTCTTAACATTTTGCCCCGCCTCGGTATTTGATTTAAAATACAATGTTAAGACTACTTTATTTATAATGTAGACACTTTATATTTATTACGTATGCTTATATAATTTTTCGCGACTCTTTAAAGACAACAAACGACCCAAAGGTTAAGAATTTCTAACCTAGGGCTAATTACTCCATGAGAGTATAATCGATATTTGAAGCACGTATTCAGACTAATTAATTTAGTTGCTCATAAAAATTGTATCGTTTTGAAAGTATATTTGCTTTTATTGTCATAATTTTAGCTAATTTTGATATTTAAATAGTAATTACACCATTAAAGTTCTACAAATTGAATCTGGAATAACGTGAAGAATTTCTAGTAGAAAAATAACTGGTAAATAATCAATTATACTAATCACTTTTTAGTTTTATTTTCTAATATATATATATTTATTATAATTCCCATCTGTCTGATTCTTTAGGGAATCGAAACAGATGAATTTTGTTCAGATATTCAATAATAAATTTTATTTAGAATGTTTATATGTTAACATTAAATGAAAGCGAAAGTTAAAACTTTTATCCGGTCACTGCCCTATTTTGGTGCAATTGGCACATGCCTTCTCCATTTAGGCTCAGACAGATGGGAATCGTAGTAAATTTATAAGAACCATACTATTAGGAAAATAGAAGAAAACGCGACTGAACTAGAGAGTTGAATTTATATAAAATTTGATTATAGGATCTAGTCAGGGGATCCATCGCCTAAATGAAGAAGGCATCTGCGGAAGATGTCGGATCATACCCGGCTGGGTCCTGTATCTTTTTTTCAACTCTTGGTTCACTATGAAAACGAGTCTGGTCCCAATTGCACCAAAATAGGGCAGTGACAAAAGTTTTAACTTTCGCTTTCATTTAATGTTCGTTTTCATTTAATGTTAACATATATATATATATATATATATATATATATATATATATATATATATATATATTAATTTTAGGTTAAAAATAAAATGAGAGTCTTCTGTTTTTTAAATAAAATAAATTTTAATTATTTCTAGAGACTATAGTTTCGAAGGCATTGCCTTCATCATCAGTCTATCACAAATATTTCAGTATTTAGTTACAAATTAGTTACAAATTAAGATTTATGCATTGCAAATTTTGAAAAATATATAATGTTTTTTTCTTTCCATGTTTCCTGTTGGGAGATTAGAATGTTTTATTCAACTAATATATATATATTAAGTTTAAAAATACATGGCTTGCTTACTCATAGAGGTGAAAAAACCGAAAAGCCTAGGCCTAGAGGCTCAGACAATTTTATTTCTTGAAAGATTCTTTTTGCCTAGAGTAGCAGAATTTTTATAAATTAAAATTGACAAAGAGTGTGTCTTCTGATGGAAAAATAATTCTTTTAATTTATTTATAACGAGACACTAGTTTTGAGGGCTTTACCCTCTTCATCAATCTATTACAATTGATTCACAGGAATTGATGTATGAAAGTGAGTTTCTTCTCACTTTCACACTTCAATTCATGTAAATTAATTGTAATAGATTGATGAAGAGGGTAAAGCCCTCAAAACTATAGTCTCGATATAAATAAATTAAAAAAATTATTTTTCCAACAGATGACAAACTATTTTATTGTCTCCTTTAATTTTATTCCTGTTTTCATTGTTTCTGCGGCTGAAACAAACAAGTAGACATATTTAAAATTATAATATAAGGGTTCTTAATAATTACGAAACCCTAAAACGATTTAGTGAGTATTTTAATTGAAATTAATCCTTTCGAGAAAATATTGAAATTTATTTGGCGGAAATAATTAACCACAAATACTTGCTGATTCTTGGCGTGAAGACCGCTAAGGTTTTGTTGGTTTATTACAGTTGATTCATACCCACTTGCCTTGCCAATTACCGAGACTAAACTAGCTTGGGTCCTGGAGTTTGACGATGCCTATCCAAATACCTGGCTTGCCGCCTGAAGTTAGGCAATTGAATAAGCACATTTGGCAAGATTACATATACCCTACAAATAGCAGGGGGTATTATACGAAGTGATTTTGAATTTTTGATTTTCTATACATTTATCAATAACACATATTATTATAACATATTCAAAAACAATTTCGCGTTGTCAATAGATATTTAATTAATTTCTTTTATTTCGGGTGGAATAAATCGAATAGATTAATTAATGGGTAAATATGGATGACATAGATAAAATGTAGGTAATCCACGAATCTTATTATATTAAACGAGCAATTCTTAGGTATATATATATAGAATCGGTTTCTCGAAAACGGCTCTAACTATTTGGATGAAATTCACAGGTTAGGGGCTTTTCCGTTGGCGATTCGATCTGACACGACTATGTTGTTTTTGATGGATTTTTTGTTAATTGGAATAATTATTCACAGGTGGTTGTCTTGATAAAAATGTATATTTACATTTTTATTCTATTTTCTTTGAATAAAATTTTTTAATTTTAAATCCCACAAAAAGACATTACAAATATTATTATATATCAAAAGTTAGGCAATTTAATTGATTAAAAGTCAAGTTTTAAATCACATAAACTCGATAAATTGTTATTTAATTAAAAAAATATATATATTTGGAATTTATTTATATACCTACACATAATCTGTGAGCCAGTAGAAAGATAGAAATGCAAAAACTGGGGCGGGTGGGGGTCCATGAGGTGGGATGGAGTGGAGTGCAGTGGTGGGGGGTCCGGGGCGGGGGCGGACCTAGGGAGGTTCGGGGGGTCAAGGGGTGTGTACTATATATATAGCTTTTAACTGAAGCAAAAAGTTACCGAGCATCGCTCGGTGGCCCAGGTACCATCTATTTATTTGACAAACAAATGTTACATATACAAGATATATAATATATAATATTTGCTCATTTAATAATATAACCTGTGAAGTGTTTATATATATATTTATAGAATCGGTTTCTAGAAAACGGCTCTAACGATTTCGATGAAAATCACCCAGTAGGGTGTTTCGGGGTCGACAAATCGATCTGTCAGGATCTTTTCAAATCGAGTAATATTCTTAATGATAGCTTTTAATATAAAAAATCTTAATACAATTCATATATTACTGCCTGTGTGATTTATTTATTTGTTCTCAATCTCATAAAAGAAACAAATTTTCGCGTTTCGCAGTTACAGATTGTTATAAAAAAAGACTCTGTTTAAGATAAAAAGTTTCATTCGCATTGGCTTTTTGGCCTTTTCGACTAAAGATAAATTCTGTGAAAAATTACATATCTCAATTTGAGAAGTTCGGCGTTTATTAAATTTCGTGTTTGTCCTAACAGTGGAATTCTTTCTTTTGAAAATGTTAAATTCTATTTGTCTAGTGCTGCGATGTCTGTACGATTAGAGGCATGATATAACACTTCTCTTATTCAGTTTCCAAAAATTAATTCAAAGCTTTACGGCAGGGTGTCCAACCTTTTAGCTTCCCTTGACCACATTGGAAGAATACGATTTTTTTCAGACCACACATAAAATAACACTAATGCTAATGATAGTTGATGGAAAAAAAAACCGTAAAATATATAGTTTTAGTTCAAAGGAATTCTCAGTGAGTTCTCAAGCTGCTCATCAAATATTTTGGATCTAGTTTCATGGGCCGCGGGTTGAACAACCCTTTTCTAAGGGACAATGTGTTATGTTGAGGTAGAATAAAGTTTTTGTGATTATCCAGTGGTTTAATCTTATATTTTATTTTCTTTCTGTCCAATCATTGGGATATCTATTGTTAGGTAGGTTCCAATAAATTAAACTCTCGACATCTTACCGTATGGTTAACACGAACTTTTTCCATTGTAGTTCCCTTGAAATCGAGGGATTATACACGTTATGCAAACTCCCTACTTTTTTTTTACCTGGTTATTATTTGTTTTAAGAATGAGTTATTTTTGAACCTCAGAGTCATAAAAAGACAGCTGTTCTTTATGTCTCCTTAACTTGTGATGGGATTACTCCACTGTTTATGTAATAAATCCCAGTCTTTTCACTTTTGTTCTGTGCACATAAACCCATTTACTAAAAATATTGGTTACTGGTCATTTCATATATTTTATTTGGAATTTTCATAATGAGAAACGAGTCTAGATAAAATACTAAAAACACAAAAAATTTATGCTAATTTTAATTTCGACTTCAAAGATCAAGTTTGTCTACTACCATTTGATCTTAATTCCCTCCAGTTTGAAGCCTTGTATCCAAAATAATTTAAGTCTTGTATCCAAAATAACTCTAGTAGCACAATGTTTCAAACTATTTAGTGCCTATTATAGATTCTCGAAATGGAATTTTTGAGTTGCTGTTATAAATGGGTTTTGTAAAACCGTTTTACTTTATTTAGCTTAAACTATATAAAGTAAAATCAATTGAAATCAAACGAAACAATCGTTTGTTATATTACTAGATTGCTATAACAACAAAAGGAATTTTTCTATATCCAATCTGGTTATTGAACCCATGAGAAATAGATAAAATATTTCTAATTAAACAACTGATAATAAAGGTCTTAAACTACTTAAACTTCAACTTTTCATAGAAAACAAAAACAAATTTATTCAAACTACTGTCCCACACTAGCTACACATTTTTTGGAGTAGTTAGGGGGAAGGGGCAAGAGGGGGAGTAAGTGCCCTTACAAAACTTATTGCCCTTCCCCTAGAAAAATCAAAACTCCATTATTACAAGGAATCACTTATGTATTTATCATTAAATCCAAAATTTGTCAATTCTACTAAAAAGTTAGTTGATCTCTATTCGGATTACCGAAATTGAAACCTTGTGGTGGCTAATCAATTGGCCGGTTGCCTCCTCTAGGATAACTCCCTAACTACGCAAATGAATGTATTATAAAATTATCAAATTTTATTAGAAAGTAGTCTATCATGATTTCTTTAGAAATTTTCTTCTTTCTTCTTTCATCGACTTTTAAATGAATGGAAGTTTTCTATCATCTTCTCTAAAATGTTGTATGGATTTTAGATAGAATATATGGTAAAAAAAAGGATGATAAAGATTGAAGTTAATTTAATGTCCATGTCTTTCAATGTTGTTTATGTTTAGCTATCGAAGGGATGTTTTCTGTTTTCAATGTCAAAAACCAAAATCCAAGTTCCAATTATTATAAAGGCATCTTTAGATCCGATTACATCGTCGCTTAAGACGTAAAAATCGTTTGTTATGTTATTAGATTGCTATAACAACAAAACGAATTTTTCTATATCCAATCTGGTAATTGGAGCCATGAGAAATAGATAAAATATTTCTAATTAAACAACTGATGATGAAGGTCTTAAGTTAATAAATTATTTATATACCAGGTGTATAAGCTTAAATCCGCTGTTTTTTAGTTAGAAAACATGTTTTTTTCATAGAAAGCAAAAACAAATTTATTCAAAGTACCGGCCCACACTATCTACACATTTTTTGGGAGGAGTTAGGGGGGAATGGTCAAAGGGGCAGTACCCCTACAAAACCTCCCCCCTAGAAAAATGAAAACTCCATTATTACAAGGCATCACTTATGTATTTATCATTAAATTCTTTCGTTACTTCCAAAATTTGTCAATTCTACTAAAAAGTTAGTTGATCTCTAATCCGATTACCGAAATTGAAACCTTGTGGTGGCTAATCAGCTGGCCGACTGCGCTCCTCTAGGAAAACTACATAACTACCCTCTAGTAGCACAATGTTTCAAACTATATAGGGGCTATATAGACTTCGAAATCTATATAGGCACTATATAGTTACTTGATAGTTTGAAACATTGTTCTACTAGGGACGTCACTGAAGATAAGGTATTATAAAATTATCAAATTTTATTAGAAAGTAGTCTATCATGATTTCTTTAGAAATTTTCTTCTGTCTTCTTTCATCGTCTTTTAAATGAATGGAAGTTTTCTATCATCTCTCTCTCTCTCTCTAAAATGTTGTATGGATTTTAGATAGAATATAAAAAAAAGGATGATGAAGATTGAAGTTAATTTAATGTCCATGTCTTTCAATGTTGTTTATGTTTAGCTATCGAAGGGATGTTTTCTGTTTTCAATGTCAAAAACCAAAATCCAAGTTCCAATTATTATAAAGCCATCTTTAGATCCGATTACATCGTCGCTTAAGTGTCACAGCAAAAAACTCTGTAAAAAAAAACGCAAAGTGCGGGACTTACGGCCTGCGTGCGGGTGTGCGTGGGCGGTAAACTGGGGGATTCCCTTGCCCATACTTCGGCGGGGAAGTAAATTTCCCCTCCGCCGCCGTTCAAGCCGACGCCGATCACTTGGGTACTTTCAGTTGTGCTCGCTCCCGCATGCCAGGCACCCCGTGGTCCTGGACCATACTCTGTCCCATCTGACACGAGTTCTTACGTCTATTATCACGACTTACTCACGAACAGAGTTGCTCCTAATACCCCGCGCACCGATCAATGTCTAAATATAAAGTGAAAAATGATTTATCTAGTGTTGTGTTTGATTTTATTTCTACCCATTTCGAATCATTCCTTGGCGCCTAAGACAACGAAATCCTCCAACGTCATCCATCATGAAGGTGAATTTTATTTTTGAAATTGAATTAAATTTTAAATCAATAATAAATCGAAAAGATTTTGTTTTCTCGAAAGTACCAGAGTTGTTGAATTATAAAGACAAATCACTGAGGTTGTCCTCTGCTTTATGCAAATAAACATATACCTACATATGTGCCCATAATTATGAAAGTGATCTAAGTCATTGATTGTTAGTTTCAAGGTATTTAAAGTTATATAAAATAAACAAGATTCGAATTCTGCATAATGAGACAACTAGAAATCCACTTAAGGGTTCAATTTTATGCGATTTTTCAAAACCGACATCTTATTAGTTTACTTTTTAAATGGATGGAACATAAAATATGAAAAAACTAATTTTTCAATTTTTTAACTTAGTCCACTTTAATAATTATAGCCATGTATATACATCTATTTAATTGAAAAGTTTTTGTTTTGCCGTGAGTAGCAGAGTTGTTGATTCACAAAGAAAAACAAATAGGTTGTCCTCTGCTTGATGCAAATAAACATACACATATATATATCGAAATTATATATCTGTATATATATTATTTATTTGTTTGTGACTATAGTTTCGAAGACTTGGTCTTCATTATCATATACAGATATATAATTTCGATATATATATGTGTGTATGTTTATTTACATCAAGCAGAGGACAGCCTCTTTGTTTCTCTTTGTGAGCCATACATCTATAATATATTTATAAAACTTAAGGAACTCGTTGTGTGTTTAAATCGAAACATTTTTAAATTATTATAGGACTTCGTGGTGTTTCCCAGTGAGGAAAAATAAAATAATATGAGTTTAGTTTTTAAATTCTTCGATATAATTCGGGTGATTAGCCCATCATCAGGAGTTTTTACATATTTACACCAAAAATAAATATATACATCTATAATTTATTTATAAAATTTAAGAAACGCGGTGTGAGTTTATACTGAAAATTTTTTAAATTAAAATAAGTTGAAGTTGGTGGTATTTCACAGTGAGTAAAAATAAAATAATATGAGTTTAGTTTTTAAATTCTCGATATAATTCGGGTGATTAGCCCATCATCAGGAGTTTTTACATATTTACACCAAAAATAAATATATACATCTATAATTTATTTATAAAATTTAAGAAACGCGGTGTGAGTTTATACTGAAAATTTTTTAAATTAAAATAAGTTGAAGTTGGTGGTATTTCACAGTGAGTAAAAATAAAATAATATGAGTTTAGTTTTTAAATTCTCGATATAATTCGGGTGATTAGCCCATCATCAGGAGTTTTTACATATTTACACCAAAAATAAATATATACATCTATAATTTATTTATAAAATTTAAGAAACGCGGTGTGAGTTTATACTGAAAATTTTTTAAATTAAAATAAGTTGAAGTTGGTGGTATTTCACAGTGAGTAAAAATAAAATAATATGAGTTTAGTTTTTAAATTCTCGATATAATTCGGGTGATTAGCCCATCATCAGGAGTTTTTACATATTTACACCAAAAATAAATATATACATCTATAATTTATTTATAAAATTTAAGAAACGCGGTGTGAGTTTATACTGAAAATTTTTTAAATTAAAATAAGTTGAAGTTGGTGGTATTTCACAGTGAGTAAAAATAAAATAATATGAGTTTAGTTTTTAAATTCTCGATATAATTCGGGTGATTAGCCCATCATCAGGAGTTTTTACATATTTACACCAAAAATAAATATATACATCTATAATTTATTTATAAAATTTAAGAAACGCGGTGTGAGTTTATACTGAAAATTTTTTAAATTAAAATAAGTTGAAGTTGGTGGTATTTCACAGTGAGTAAAAATAAAATAATATGAGTTTAGTTTTTAAATTCTCGATATAATTCGGGTGATTAGCCCATCATCAGGAGTTTTTACATATTTACACCAAAAATAAATATATACATCTATAATTTATTTATAAAATTTAAGAAACGCGGTGTGAGTTTATACTGAAAATTTTTTAAATTAAAATAAGTTGAAGTTGGTGGTATTTCACAGTGAGTAAAAATAAAATAATATGAGTTTAGTTTTTAAATTCTCGATATAATTCGGGTGATTAGCCCATCATCAGGAGTTTTTACATATTTACACCAAAAATAAATATATACATCTATAATTTATTTATAAAATTTAAGAAACGCGGTGTGAGTTTATACTGAAAATTTTTTAAATTAAAATAAGTTGAAGTTGGTGGTATTTCACAGTGAGTAAAAATAAAATAATATGAGTTTAGTTTTTAAATTCTCGATATAATTCGGGTGATTAGCCCATCATCAGGAGTTTTTACATATTTACACCAAAAATAAATATATACATCTATAATTTATTTATAAAATTTAAGAAACGCGGTGTGAGTTTATACTGAAAATTTTTTAAATTAAAATAAGTTGAAGTTGGTGGTATTTCACAGTGAGTAAAAATAAAATAATATGAGTTTAGTTTTTAAATTCTCGATATAATTCGGGTGATTAGCCCATCATCAGGAGTTTTTACATATTTACACCAAAAATAAATATATACATCTATAATTTATTTATAAAATTTAAGAAACGCGGTGTGAGTTTATACTGAAAATTTTTTAAATTAAAATAAGTTGAAGTTGGTGGTATTTCACAGTGAGTAAAAATAAAATAATATGAGTTTAGTTTTTAAATTCTCGATATAATTCGGGTGATTAGCCCATCATCAGGAGTTTTTACATATTTACACCAAAAATAAATATATACATCTATAATTTATTTATAAAATTTAAGAAACGCGGTGTGAGTTTATACTGAAAATTTTTTAAATTAAAATAAGTTGAAGTTGGTGGTATTTCACAGTGAGTAAAAATAAAATAATATGAGTTTAGTTTTTAAATTCTCGATATAATTCGGGTGATTAGCCCATCATCAGGAGTTTTTACATATTTACACCAAAAATAAATATATACATCTATAATTTATTTATAAAATTTAAGAAACGCGGTGTGAGTTTATACTGAAAATTTTTTAAATTAAAATAAGTTGAAGTTGGTGGTATTTCACAGTGAGTAAAAATAAAATAATATGAGTTTAGTTTTTAAATTCTCGATATAATTCGGGTGATTAGCCCATCATCAGGAGTTTTTACATATTTACACCAAAAATAAATATATACATCTATAATTTATTTATAAAATTTAAGAAACGCGGTGTGAGTTTATACTGAAAATTTTTTAAATTAAAATAAGTTGAAGTTGGTGGTATTTCACAGTGAGTAAAAATAAAATAATATGAGTTTAGTTTTTAAATTCTCGATATAATTCGGGTGATTAGCCCATCATCAGGAGTTTTTACATATTTACACCAAAAATAAATATATACATCTATAATTTATTTATAAAATTTAAGAAACGCGGTGTGAGTTTATACTGAAAATTTTTTAAATTAAAATAAGTTGAAGTTGGTGGTATTTCACAGTGAGTAAAAATAAAATAATATGAGTTTAGTTTTTAAATTCTCGATATAATTCGGGTGATTAGCCCATCATCAGGAGTTTTTACATATTTACACCAAAAATAAATATATACATCTATAATTTATTTATAAAATTTAAGAAACGCGGTGTGAGTTTATACTGAAAATTTTTTAAATTAAAATAAGTTGAAGTTGGTGGTATTTCACAGTGAGTAAAAATAAAATAATATGAGTTTAGTTTTTAAATTCTCGATATAATTCGGGTGATTAGCCCATCATCAGGAGTTTTTACATATTTACACCAAAAATAAATATATACATCTATAATTTATTTATAAAATTTAAGAAACGCGGTGTGAGTTTATACTGAAAATTTTTTAAATTAAAATAAGTTGAAGTTGGTGGTATTTCACAGTGAGTAAAAATAAAATAATATGAGTTTAGTTTTTAAATTCTCGATATAATTCGGGTGATTAGCCCAAGGCGTCTACGGAAATAGACGTCTCTCTCCTACATTCATCGCTTATGGACCCTTCTAAAGGAGATTATGATTGATATAAAAGGAATGTTTAGTCCTTAAAAGAGATCTGGGTTGATGTAACAATCCGGAAGAACCATTTACCCCATTCATTGTAAGTCTAAAATCCTTAATTTTACATGTCATATTTTTTATTTTATTTATTTACACTTTAATAGTTTTACTAGTGAATTTTCACAGATACCAAAGAAGAAATTCACACTCATTGTAATTGTGATTTTGAACACCTCAGGAACTATGGGTCTACCAGCCGGGCACACCGATTCAATGCAAAATTTTCTTCGAATAAAATGATAAATTAATCTCAATGGCAATTAAAATATTATAACATAGTTGTTAAGTCGTGTACAGTAAACTAAATCAATATTGCAGTTCAAATCTTTGGTCTTAAGGTTATAATTGCCACGTTTCTCGGGTTTTATGTTTTGGTGTTAAAATTTTATATTAA